>CAMAPF010000999.1:802500-1075000 GCA_945859915.1 Cuscuta epithymum
TATAAATGATTGAAGAACTATTATACACTGATTGAAGTGTATAAAATGTTATTATAAAGTGACTTTAATTGTTGGAAAAGTTAGATACTAATCTAGACAAAACCTTGAAAGGTTAGGGAACGATTTCGTCGGGAAACACCCGTTCTAGGGACTGTTTTTGTGTCTTCGGTTAGGAGTTGAACTAGCACTTTGAAGAGGCTGTTTAACACTCAGTTCCAAGCAAGGAATCAGTCCTCAATCTTTCTTGGCCGAGGCTTTGGTCATTGGATCGAGAAGGAAAGTTTTAAAGCTCATTTGAGGTGAGGACCGACATCTAGTTGCTTACAACTTGTAGGTTATGCATAAGATTACCTAAATGCTTAAATCATGTTTTTGTGACTAAATATGCTTGAACATGATATGAATGATAAGTAATGGACTTGATCATGAATTGAAACCATATTGATGAATATGGGGTTATGTGAGATAGAAGTATGCTAATATGGTAAATTGACTTTTCCAACTCATGTATGAATGTTATGTGTATGTAAATGTATAATTGCATGATGATGCTTAGCACATGGGAGGCTGCCACGTATCTATTGATACGGAGGGGCTACCATTAATGATAAATGAGTTGTAGGAACAATCTTAATAGTATTGTGATGCTAGTTAAGGATTGCCCTAAATGTGTTAGAATCAAACTCAAAGTGTGAGGTTGTTTGTGATGAACTTGAATGAGATTCAAGTGTCAATTGTGAAATCATGGAGTAGGAGATCTATGGTGTGATTTTATGAAGTAGGAGATCTATGGTGTGATTTTATGAAGTAGGAGATCTATGGTGTGATTTTATGAAGTAGGAGATCTATGGTGTGATTACATGAAGTAGGAGATCTATGATGCGAGTGCATGATGATGTACTCGAGCCGAACTCTAGAAATGAGAAGTTATATTAGGGTTGGACCCTATGTATGTCGTGATTATTAGTCACGGGGTTTGGGAAATGTTTTGTAACAAACATGGGCCTTGAGCCGACTACTTGACTTTATATAAAGTAAGTATATATCTTGAAAGGGGTAATTTGGGATTACGGCCTATACTATATTATCACCCTATTTGAGGGTCTTGTGTGTGAAATACTTGTTGTATATCTATTAGATGCCTGCCACACCAGCACTTTATAGCCCTATAGAGTGCTGACCCCTTCGGGGGCGTCCCACCACCATTTTTCAGGTTGAGGCTAGAGCTTGCTTCCTGTGCTCGTTGCTCGAGAGATCATATAGGAGGGAAGACTTGGTTCGTGCTTCCTCCATTCTGTTTTTTAAACATTAATAAACATGCTCATGGATATTTTACTGTAGAGCCTGCGTGCTCATGAATAGCCTTGTGTGGCCCTTTCGTTTTAAACAATGTTTTCCGCTGCGTTACGAATTACTTATTATGTTTGTTTATGGATGTGTATGTGTGAATGATATTCAAGACGCCTTGTATATTATGAATGTGTTGGACTGCGGTTGACTATTCATATTGTACGACGGGTTGTTGACGTGTCCGGATAGGTCCGGGGCGTGACAAACAGAGTACCTGAGGAAGCCGAGAAAGAGGATGAGGGAGGAATAGGACTATGGTGAATCACAGTATGAGTCACAAAATCCTTCAAACGAACGAAAGATCTTTTTGTGTGCATCCCCAACCCAAAGAAGTATCATCATCGAGTTGAGAGTCTGGAGATGTGGATGAGTCAACTGGCACATGATCTAAAAAGGTAGAATCTGTATGATCCATAGTTGTGGAAGGTGCTTCAGCCGTTGTACCCCATCTAAAACATCATCATAAGTGACTGGCAGATCAAGATTTGAGCCAGCAGAGTCAGAATAATCCAATGCTAAAGTTGACGTCGGGTCGGCAAATTGAAATGGATCCTCAAAGAATTTAACATCCCGAGAGACAAAGTATTCATGTGTTTCCAAATCAAACACATTCCATCCTTTTTTCCAAAAACATACCCAACAAAAGTACATTTTCTGATGCGGCTAGCAAATTTATCACCTTTAGAGCGCGAATTAT
Source organism: Cuscuta epithymum (assembly GCA_945859915.1). Lineage (NCBI taxonomy): Eukaryota > Viridiplantae > Streptophyta > Magnoliopsida > Solanales > Convolvulaceae > Cuscuta > Cuscuta epithymum. The sequence continues at coordinate 804,548 of CAMAPF010000999.1, forward strand.
AGACATAGCACATGCACCCAAATACACGCAACTTATCATAGCAAGGTGCTTGTCCAAAGAGAATTCCACAAGGTGTTTTACACTAAAGAGTAGACAATGGTGTACGATTAATAAGATAAGCTGCACTCAAGACACATTCTCCCCAGAAGGATATGGGAAGATGAGCTTGAAACCGCAACGCCCTTGCCACATTTAATATATGTTGGTTTTTGCGTTCAACTCGACCGTTCTGTTGCGGTGTGCCAACGCACGAGGTCTGGAAAATAATTCCACTAGTTTAGAAAAAATTCTTTGAACGATTAAATCCCATTCCATTATCACTTCGGACAACACGCACCTTTTTAGAAAATTGTCTTTCCACCATTGCAATAAATGACATAAACGTTGTAAAAACCTCTGTTTTGTCCACTAGCAAATATATCCACGCGGGACGAGAATAGTCATCCACTATAGTCAAAAACAATTTTGCACCACAAGAAGAAGAGGTATTGTATGGACCCCATAAACCACAATGTACTAGCTCAAATATTTCACGAGTTTTATTACTACTATCTGGAAAAGAATCTCAACAGTGCTTTGCTCTAAAACAAATATAGCAAGAGGAGGAAAATGATCCTGTTAGATCACTCACAGGTGCCAACCATCGCATCACTTTTCTAGATGGATGTCCCAAGCGCTTGTACCATATATCAAACACTGGTTGCATGTTCCCTTCAACTGTTAAAATTTGTGCTGCAGATGACTCTAGGAGATAATATAGTCCATTCCTCCTCTCACCCATTCCAATCAGCTTCCTCGAGACTCGGTACACACATGTTAGATGTGAACTGAATAAAACAGTCAAGATCATCGCTCAATTGGGTAACCGAGATCAGATGACAATTCATTTTAGGCACAAACAACACGTTTTTAAATACAAATCGTCAGAAAATTTAATACAACCTTCTTTGGTAGCCAATACCATCTTTCCATCCGGTAACCCAACAGAACACGGAGTAATATTCTGAGCTTGGGATAAAAGAGCTAAATTACTACAAATATGATTTGTAGCTCCGGTGTCTATAATCCAAAGGCCATCACGATAATTACCTGTCATGCGACCGGAGGGAACCTGTGGACTGCCAAAGGCTGAGACCAAAGCCTTCCATTGCTCTGGGGAAAACCAGGCAAAGGCATACCTGTTTTTTCATGCGCTGAGTTTTCGTGATGCTCGGACCCTTCTGCCACCATGGCGTGTGCTTTAGCCGTTGGCTTTCCACGCCTAGTGCCTTTCGAAATTCCCTTACCTCGTCCACTATTTTTGCTGTTAGCCCGAGGCCGATCGCCCCACCAATTCGGGTATCCCTTTAGTTCAATGCAACTGGTCACATCATGTCCTATATATTTGCAGTAAGAACATACCAAACCTGCCTTGTCAAGCTTCGTTCCTCGACCGTAGCCACGTCCGTCAGCCTTAACAGCGAAGCCCAGTACATTTGGTGCATCGGAATTCACAGCCATCCCTCTCACACGTTCTTCTTGTTCCGTTTGTTGATATGCTCAATTCAATGTTGGAAGAGGCACTTGAGTCAACAGCTGGGAGCGGACAGAGCCAAATACCTCAGCATTCAACCCATCAAGAATTGATGGAAGCATTCAGCTTCCCTGCGTTTTTCGTGTTGTTTACCCACGTCACAAGTGCACTTCTCACATTTGCAACTGATTATGGGTTCATAGTTGTTTAGCTCATCCCACAACATCTTTAATTTGGCATAATAAATCCTGATTTGCATCCCTCTGTCCCGTGTGCAGTGTGCAAGGTTAGACTTGACCTGGTGAATTTTGGGACCATCTACAACGGAGAAACGTTCACGAAGATCTTCCCATAGTTACTGTGCATTTCCGTATGCAGACAGGGTGCTTTTCACATCGGGGGAAATTGTATTTAGGGTCCAAGACACCAACATGGAGTGAATTGCAATCCAATCATCCTCCGTACATGGCGGTTTTGGCTCGGTGAATGGCCCATCAACGAACACGTATTTCCGTCTCGCCCGCAACGCTAAACGCATCGCATTCGCCCAATCATCGTAATTGTCCCCATTTAGACGTACCGGAGTGATGGAGTCTCCAGGATGATCTTGAGGCCCCAAAAAATAAGGGGATGTATGATCGATCTTCTCTGGTGGCTGCTTGACAGAATCGTCTTCTCCGATGGCCATGGCGAGGCTTTAATGCTCTGATACCATGACAGTTTATGAGATATAAAACAAGGAATAAAACTAAATATGTATTATGTGTATTCGAAAGTATACGACCTCTCCCTTTATAGGAGAATGGTGCGCAGGTTACAAAGATAGCAGCGGAAAGAAATAAAATAATATCCTAATATAAAATAATTTCTAAGAATAAAAGGATTCTATAACAAAATTAACTCCTTAGCATAAATAGCAAATTGTATCCGTAATACTTTAAAATGATAATTTTGAGATAGATTCCAACAATTATGTGTATATAAGTCATTAAAAGGTCATCATTGAAAAATAAACCCTACTTAAATCACTTAAGGGAAACTTTCCATAATGATTAAAATTTTACAAGAGAAGAAATGAAAAGTTCAAAAATCCGGATTTAAAACAAATAATTTTACAATTCAGCACGTAAAGTCAAATAAACTTTTTTTGGTAACAAAAATGGCTGACAAGCTCAAAACAAGTTGCCAAACGGGCATATAGATTCAATCTATGTTTGGCATTTCGAGACATATGTGGAGGCTATTGTCTAAATTAATTTAAGGTTTATTATTTGAACAAATGACTATTGTCTCGACGTGAATTTTGAAATGCGACATCTAAACTATTAGTTGAACAAGGTAAATCTGTTTGATAAAAGAGTTGACAAACGTCCAGATAATATGACCTGACCAGATCAGATTATACCAAATCAAATCATATTCGATCATAATAGACAAATCAGACAAAAAAATCAGTCAATTAAAAACATTTTTAATGGAGTCCTCCCTAAAATTAAGAACCATGTATTAGATTAATTTTCAACAAATCTCTTGGAGATAATTAGCTTATATATTACAAAGTAATCACATTACAAGAACCATGCATTAAGAACCATGTATTAGAAGTGAGATAGACATAGAAAATTAAACTATCTTATTATGGAGATAATCATTAATATTTTAAGAATATTTAAATTTGTATTTAATCACCAAAATTGAGACGGTAACACGTGATTTGGTTCTAAAATATAAAAAAGGAGTACAAAAATCTAAAAACATTAGTAACCTTGAATTGTGTCAATACTTTTAATGCATGAGGACTTGTACTTTGTTATTAAAATATGATACCCTTATCTTGATGGACAAAATAACCCTGCCACATCGTTAGAATTAATTGACAGTTGCCTTATGACATTCATGTTATTTCCGTGTTTATAATTGTGCTTTTGATTAGTTTTGGAGTGATTGTTACTCTAGAAATTACACACTTTTGGTGTAATAGTTTAGTTTGTAAAATGTTTGTAAATTGTTTAAATTAGGTTTGTTCTGAGCTCAAACAGGTCCAAGATCACTCTAGGGACCATTGGTGAACATCACAAGTGGAAGGAAGGTGCAAAAATTCCAAAACAAAATGAAGATCCTGATTTTTGGTGTTGTACCCGGTCGAGTATACCCTATACTCGATCGGGTAAGTTGCTGAAAAATCAAATCGGATAAATCCGCGAACAAGGCAACGTGCAGGGAAGATTTTAACCACGATCGAGTGTCTATACCCGATCGAGTAGCCGACATACCCGATCGGGTATGCCCATGTTTTTCCAACTTCCGCGAAGCAACTGAAGGCCCGATCGAGTACCCAATATACCCGATCGGGTACATGACCCTGCAAGCCCAAAAAACCTATAAATACACCCCATTTCCTCCACAAAAGAACACCAATTCCTATATACTTCTAAGCTCAGTTTAGACAAGTTCTTTCTTTATATTTTTATCATGTTTAGTATCCAAATGAGGAGCTAAACTCTTCCATCTTGGTTTTGCTACTTTGAAGCTTAATGATTTGTAAGTTGTGAGTTATTTTCTTTAATCTTCTTCCTTGAATATTAATTACTTCCTATTCATATCCCATATTAATATATTGAGCATCACTTAAAGTATCAACTAGTCTTGTTCTATATATTAATTATTACTAGAATCAATCGGTTAATACGCTTGTTATTAATTCGGTTCTTTCAATGGTAGTAAACTTGGATTGCTAATGCATGCTTCTCATGGTTAATAATCTAAGGGGAATTATTTATATTGATTAAACCAATAAACCGCTTGTGTTGAGGTTATCAATCTCAATCGTTTTTCATCTTAAGTTTATTGCTACTATCAATTTAATATACGGCGCTTGTCCTATATTGACTCGACAGTAAGTTTTATTAATGAACGCATCTCGTTATTAATAACTACTCTCGATGAACTGGATATACTCCTCGATTGATTATTCGAGAGGAAGATAGTTAAAGATATAACCGGGATCGACGAACTTTTCATTAAGCGGATAAAAGCAAAGCCAAATCTCCTTCTCATTAATTAAACCACATAATTCGTTCATCTTTGTGTTTTAATATTCTTAAAAGTTCTTCAACAACAAATCTAACCCCCCCCCTTATTACTAGTTATAAAAAGAGAAGTATTCCTTTCCCTGTGGATACGAACCTTACTACGCTATACTACATATAAGTGTTGTATTGTATTATTATTTTGAGTGCACACCACGACAAAGTGCACGTCAAATTTGGCGCCGTTGCCGGGGAGAGGCAATTATTTTTCCTTTTATTTTATTTCAAGAAAAATAAAAAAAAATTATAATTAAATAAAATATAAAGAGTTCTTCTTCTATTTCTGAGCTTTGTAAAGTATATGGTAAAATATCGTTCACTGAACGAAATCACCTACCAATCAAACCCCGAAATAGAGCAAGCTCTCGAACGGTTGAAAAATAAATTCTCAACTACCGACTCGAGAGATTCATCAAGCGCTAGCTCTTATTCTAGCGAGCCTGAAGAGCCAACAACTATGACTCTCGAAACAAGAACGTTGAGGGAGCTCACAGCTCCAAACTTGAATCAACAACCGCTATGTATTACCTTCCCTACACTCAACGAAGGTAATACATTTGAGCTCAAATCAGGGCTCATTCATCTTTTGCCATCCTTCCATGGCTTAAGAGGAGAAGACCCAAATAAACATCTCTCGGAGTTCCATGTTGTTTGCACGAGCATGTGCCCTAATGGAGTCACCGAGGAACAGATAAAGTTGAGGGCCTTTCCATTCTCCCTCAAAGATACTGCGAAAGATTGGCTATTCTATCTTCCTTCGGGAAGTATAGATACATGGGCGGCCATGAAGAAAGCTTTCCTTGAAAGGTACTATCCAGCCTCTGTCTCCTCATCTCTAAAAAAGCAAGTAAGCAATGTGGAGCAAAAAGATGATGAATCGTTCTATGAATATTGGGAACGATTCAAGAAACTTTGTGCAAGCTGTCCGTACCATGGCTATTCGGAGCAAGACCTCATCCTATACTTTTATGATGGCCTTTGCAATGATGATAGACGGATGATTAATGCCGCATGTGGAGGAGGAATCGTTAACAAGACTCCTTCCCAAGCTATGAATCTTATCTCGGAGTTGGCCGAGAATTGTAGATATCACAACGGGCGGTCATCAACAAAAAGAGTTATGGCGGCCGAATCAACATCGTCACTAGAAAGTCAAGTTGCCGGCTTGACTTCTTTGGTTAAGGATTTTCTTTTAAATTCCAAGACCCAAGAAGTCAAGGTCTGCGGCATTTGCACACAACAAGGTCACCCCACCGATGCATGCCCGACCCTTCAAGAAGAAAACCCCGAGCAAGTCAACGCTTTGGGGTTCCCAAATCAAAAGAGGTATGATTCTTACGGCAACACTTATCACCCTGGGTTTAGAGACCACCCCAATCTCCGTTATGGGAATCCGCAAGGAAACCCACAACAGAATAACCCTCCACCAAATCAATTTCCTCCAAATAAACAACCATACTCTAAACCCCAAGGCCAGGGCTCAACTATGTCCACCGAAGACATGATCCGAGCACTCACCTCAAATGTCTCAACCATGCAACAAAATATGGTTCAATTCCAACATGAGACAAAATCAAGCATCCAAAACCTTGAGAATCAAATGAGCCAAATCTCAAGTGCGGTGAGTAGGCTTGAAGCCAAGGATTCAACAAAGCTTCCATCTCAAACGGAGCCGAATCCTAGGCAACAAGCCCATGCGGTGACATTGAGGAGTGGCAAAGAATTGGTGATTGCCAAGGAGAAAGCCAAAAGCCACATTGGCGAAGAAGAGGAAGAAGAGCTTGTGTAGAAAGCTCAACCGGAGGAAGAGGAAGCTCGCATTTCAACTCCACCCCCGGTTATTCATGAAGTGGAAGCACCGTTTCCCGAAGCTCTAAGGGAAACGAAAAGGGTGGAGAAAGACAAGGACATCTATGAGACATTCTCCAAATGTGAGGTAAATATTCCTCTTCTCAACTTAATAAAAGGTGTTCCTAGATTTGCAAAATTTTTCAAGGAGTTATGCACAATAAAAAGGAAGCATAGACTCAATGGGAAACAGAAAGTCCAAGTTAGTGAACGTGTTTCCGCGGTTTTTCAAAAGAAACTTCCAAAAAAATACAATGACCCGGGCATGTTCACTATACCTTGTAAGTTGGGAGGTACTACGTTTTCAAAGGCCATGTTAGATTTGGGGGCATCAATTAATGTCATCCCTTACTCTTTGTATAAATCACTTGAACTTGGCCCTCTAAATGAAACCGGAGTAGTTATTCAACTTGCGGATAGATCAAATGCCTACCCTAAAGGTATTGTCGAAGACGTACTAGTTATGGTAGACAATTTGATCTTTCCCGCCGACTTTTATGTTTTGGAAATGGAAAATGATAAGAATGCGGTTCCTATCCTTTTAGGAAGGCCATTTTTAAAGACCGCTAGAGCTAAAATTGATGTTTTTAGCGGATCTTTAACTATGGAATTTGATGGAGATAAAGTTGAATTCAACATTTATGACTCCATGAAATACCCAAATGAAAATCATTCTCTATTTGCCATTGATATTATAGATCCCCTTGTGCAAAATACTTTTGAAATGAATGGGGAGGATGAACTACTAAGTGTGATTGAAAATGACCTCGGGGAAAATTCTTTAGAACTTGCTTTGACCCCCAATATACAAGCCATGATGGTGGAGTTAGATAACCATTTCCAACTTCCACTTATGCCACCGGGGTCAAGAGCATTCCCACTAACCATCCCCGAGGAAAAGCCTTTGCCTTCTATTTTGCAGGCTCCCGAAGTTGAGATGAAATCACTCCCAACACATTTGAAATATGTGTACTTGGGAGAAAAAGAAACATTACCGGTCATAATCTCAAACAAACTGACCAGAGAGCAAGAAGAAAAGCTGATTGCGGTGCTTAAGGAGCACAAACTTGCAATCGGATGGACTATAGCCGACATCAAAGGCATTAGTCCATCTACTTGCATGCACCGCATCTTGATGGAGGATGAAGCCAAACCGGTGCGCCAACCACAACGGAGATTGAACCCACCTATGATGGAGGTGGTAAAAAAGGAGGTCATCAAGCTTCTCCAAATGGGGATAATCTTCCCCATATCCGATAGCAAGTGGGTTAGTCCAACCCAAGTTGTTCCCAAGAAGACCGGAGTCACGGTGGTGGAGAACAAACATGGAGAACTTATGCCCACCCGAATTCAAAATGGATGGAGGGCATGTATAGATTACCGTCGCCTCAACGCGGTAACTAGAAAGGATTTCTTCCCCTTACCCTTCATTGACCAAATGCTTGAGAGACTTGCTGGGCATAATTTCTATTGCTTCCTTGATGGCTACTCCGGGTATTTTCAAGTACTCATAGCCCCTGAAGATCAAGAGAAGACAACATTCACTTGTCCGTTTGGCACTTTTGCCTATCGACGTATGCCATTCGGACTTTGCAACGCACCCGCCACCTTCCAAAGATGCATGATGAGCATATTCTCCGAGTATGTTGAGCAATTTATGGAAGTTTTCATGGATGACTTCACAATCCATGGAGACTCATTTGATTCATGCTTATATCATCTATCTCTTGTACTCAAAAGTTGTTTAGAATCAAACCTTGTTTTGAATTCTGAAAAATGCCACTTCATGGTGGAAGAAGGAATTGTTCTAGGCCATGTGATCTCATCCAAAGGGATAGAGGTTGACAAGGCAAAAGTTGAAGTCATCCAATCACTCCCTTATCCTACCACCGTTAGGGAGATACGATCATTCCTTGGACATGCAGGTTTTTACCGGAGATTCATCAAAGACTTCTCAAAGATTGCATCTCCTTTGTGCACACTTTTGCAAAAGGAGGTGGAATTCATCTTCTCCGAGGAATGCAAGAAGGCCTTCAATTCGTTGAAGGAAAAGCTAGTAACCGCACCTATCATCCAAGCTCCCGATTGGTCTCTTCCATTTGAGATCATGTGTGATGCTAGTGACTATGCTGTCGGGGCCGTTTTAGGCCAAAAGGTGGGAAGAGCATCTCATGTGATATACTATGCATCCACCACTCTCAATGATGCTCAACGCAACTACGCCACCACCGAAAAAGAAATGTTGGCCGTCGTCTACACACTTGAAAAATTCAGGTCATACTTACTTGGAACCGAAGTGATCATTTACACCGATCATGCGGCTCTTAGGTTCTTAATGACAAAAAAGGAGGCAAAACCAAGGTTGATTCGGTGGATACTACTTTTGAGCGAATTTGATGTTGAGATCAAGGATAAAAAGGGCATGGAGAACTTGGTGGCCGATCACTTGAGCCGTTTAGTCCTTGATGAAGGAAATGATCATATCAAAGATGATATCCGAGGGGAATTTCCCGATGAGACTCTTTTCTCTCTTAAGGAAATTCGCCCCTGGTACACTCACATTGTTAATTTCCTTGTTCTAAACAGGTTTCCACCAAGCTTCTCTAAAGCTCAAAGAGAGAAGCTCCAGCACGATGCAAAACAATACGTGTGGGATGAACCATACTTGTGGAAACATTGCAAAGATCAAGTCATTAGAAGGTGCATTCCCGAGACGGAGATAGCGTCCATTCTTGCCTTTTGTCACTCACATGCATGTGGTGGCCACTTTGGAGGAAAGCGAACGGCCATGAAGGTACTTGAGTTCGGTCTTTGGTGGCCAAGCTTGTTTCGAGATGCCCATGTCTTTTGTCAATCTTGTGACAATTGCCAACGCATGGGCAACATCTCTCGAAAACATGAGATGCCGCAAGTTCCTATGCTCTATGTGGAGATCTTTGATGTTTGGGGAATAGATTTCATGGGACCTTTTCCTAATTCCCACGGAAACCTATACATTCTCTTGGCGGTGGACTACGTTTCAAAATGGGTGGAAGCAAAAGCCACAAAGACCGATGATGCCAAGGTAGTAGCAGACTTCATCAAAACCCGCATCTTCTCAAGGTTTGGAGTCCCGCGCATTTTAATAAGTGATAGGGGCACTCACTTCCACAACAAAACTGTGAGTGCCTTGTTGAAGAAATATGGCGTCACACACAAGCTCTCCACCGCCTATCACCCGCAAACAAACGGCCAAGCCGAGGTCTCAAACAGGGAGTTGAAGTCTATACTCCAAAAAACGGTAAACCCTAACCGTAAAGATTGGAGTCTTCGGATAGATGATGCGTTATGGGCATATAGAACTGCTTTCAAAACACCAATTGGAATGTCTCCCTATAGACTTGTGTTCGGGAAAGCTTGCCATCTCCCGGTCGAACTCGAACATAAGTCTTATTGGGCGGTAAAAACATTCAACCTCGACATGGAGCAAGCAGGGATGCAAAGGAAGCTACAACTCCAAGAACTAGAGGAACTTCGACTTGAGTACTATGAGAACGCCGCCATCTACAAGGAGAAGACGAAGGTATGGCATGATAAATTGATAATGAGAAAGGACTTCCAAATCGGAGACAAAGTCCTTCTTTTTCTCTCACGCCTTCGTCTTTTCCCCGGTAAACTGAGATCACGATGGGAAGGACCACTCGAGGTGATCAAAGTCTACCCCCACGGAGCGGTTGAAATAAAGAGCCTCGACACCGGCAAAATCCTCAAGGTTAACGGACATCAACTCAAACCGTTCCTTGAGGGTTTCCAAAAAGAGAACGTTGAATGCATGGATCTCTTCGATCCAATCTATGAAGGATGAACAAAGCTATGGCGTCGTGCCACGACGTTAACTAAGGCGCTTCTTGGGAGGCAACCCAAGCCAAGCTACGCACTTTTCAATTTTTGTTTTCAAATGTCAACTTTTGGGAGAATGGGAGGAAATTCTCAAAAAGAAAATAAGGGAAAAATAATATTTTCAAGGCCTGGGGAAACCTCCGATCGGTCATCATCAGTTACCCGGTCGGATCCATGCCGAAAAGAGGATTAAAATGGACCAAACAAAATTCCAGGCTAATGTACCCGATCGAGTAACAGTCCTACTCGGTCGGGTATAGGGTAAAAAAGGCACGATTTGGGATCGAGTACCCCATACTCGATCGATCAGGAGAAGAAAAATTAATCGAATACCCGATCGGGTATACCACATACTCGATCGAGTATTCGACCCCTGGAGCCAATTTGAAAAAGCCGCCGTAATACCCGATCGAGTGTATTACTATACTCGATCGAGTATATTTCCAAAAAATCCTACGGCGAGGAAAATCCGATCGAGTATACCCCATACTCGATCGGAGAAACATCCCTGGAACCATTTTTGAAAAAAAGGGATATACCCGATCGGGTATATTAATATACTCGATCGAGTATATTTACGGAAAATCCTACGGCGAGGAAAACTCGATCGAGTACGGGGTATACTCGATCGAGCCCGATCCCGAAACAAGAACAAACTGAGGCATACCCGATCGAGTAATCGGGGTACCCGATCGAGTACACGAGTTTTAAACACACTTTTGAGCCGAAATCAGTTCATCTTCTCCAAAGCTCCTACCCCAAACTCGAACTCTCTCTCTAAAAACTCCATTTTCAAACCTTATTTCTCCCATAACTCAACCAAAACTCAACCAAATTCCATCAAACCACCACCAAAACACTCCCCTCACTCCCATCTACAACCTCATACCAATCAATCTCACCCTCTCTCCCTATTTTCAAAACTCCGAAACCCTACCCCCAAATCCCAAATCCGAACCTATACTCAAAATTTGCTCAAAAATGGCACCAAAGAGGAACCAACCGGAGAGTTCTAACACAAGGGGACCTACCGAGGCTATGAGGATGTTCAATTTGGCTCGGGGGATCATCGGAAGCGATTTGTGGCCATTCTAAAAAGGCAAGTCATTCCTTCTCGCTTTTTATGCCATGAAGCTCTTACTTCTCTAGGTTTGTTGGATGGCATGAGAGAGTTATTTGATGAATTGCATATGGGCTTGCTTTTTAAAGTGCAATATAATTGTAATGAAAGGGTCATCTATGAGTTTTTGAGTTCGGCCAAGTTTGTGTTAGATGAAAACCATTTCTATGATGATACACTCTCGTTTCGGTTGATGAACACCGAATACACTATAACGAGACGTGATTTTGCCGAGCACTTCGGGCTCCGATTCCCACATGAAAGGGAAATTCCGGATAACACTATGGATGCATATAATCTTTGGGGCAAAATGACCGGAGAACGGAATTTTAGCACGTCTCAACTATACATTAATCACGTGCAACATCCCCTTCTCCGGATTTTCCTAAAATTTTTATGCAACTCCTTGCTTGGCCGCCCCAATAACCACCACACTCGGATAGGGGATGTAGCCATTCTCACTCTTGCTCTCTTCCGCAATCCCGTTGAGTTCAACATTTGCAACTTGATTTGGGATCATCTAGAGAAGGCTATCACCAAAGGGGGGAACATTGTTTTAGGGGGAGTCATCATGCATTTGGCTTCCAAATTTGGCTATGTGGATAATGCCACAATTTCTAGACTCATTGATGCATCTTGGATGGTTATCCAATGCACAATTGATCTCTTTGGGTAATAAAGACCACAATGGAAACCAACGATATAGATGGCACATGAAGTACCCCGAACCGGTCAAATACTCCCCCCTTCCTTGCGATGAATTACCTAGACTTAGGTATAAAATGGAACCCGCCCACATTCCACATTACCTCCTCCCCAACAACATTCCACCTCACCTCCAAGATCAAGACAACCAAGCCGAACAACCCAACCCCCAACCGGAGCAACCCGAGCACCAAGAGGGATATGAACATGTCCAACATGATATCCCCGACCTTCCCCAAAACCCGCCACCACAAGACTTCTTCCAACAACTATTGGCGGGTCAACAATCCCTCTTAACCGGTTTCCAAACAATGAGCCTTGATTACACAAAAATGGGAGAACAATTCACTCGACTTCAAGGAGAGATAGGCCAATACCGGGCGGAGCAACACGCAAGGGACCGCCAATTTGATGCTTTCCAGACCGAACAACAATCGGCATTCCAAAGGATGGAGGAGCAAAGGGCGGCCGACATGCAAAGGTATGAAGAAGACTACCGGAGGATGTATGGGCCGACATATTCATACATGTCCCAACTTGGCAGGTTTGCATCCATGGCCTCACCTCCACCGGCACCTTCATGGTATAACCCCTCCGATTGGGGAAATTTCGGCGGCTCTAGTTCCGCCGGTGGAGGTTATGATGGAGGGGACACCACTATGGGAGAGGGAGGCGGTGATGATATGCATGGGAGCGGCTTTGGAGGAGGCTATTATGGTGGCGAGGGCGGGCACTAGGGATAGTGCCATGCTTCAAGTGTGGGGGAGGAAGATCTATCTCTTGGTATGTACACTCCTTTATTTCTACCTTGTACTAAGCATTATTTTTCTTGTATTAATTATACACAAAAAAAATGTAATAAAAGAAATAAAATGCTAGTTAGGTTGAAAACCCAAAAGGGCAATCTAAGCAACAAGGGCTTACAAAAAATGATGAGTGAGTGGTGAGGAAAGAAAAAGAAAAAAGAGATGCTAGGATGAAAACCTGAAAAGACTCCTAGGCAAAATGAGAGATATGAGAGAAAAATTTGTTTTTGTAGGACACTATCTCTTGGAGAGGCAGAAGAAGAAGAAAAGAAGAAGAGGAGAAAAAGAAGTAAGGGGCATAGAAGACCATTAAACCCAAGGAGATGTTATTTTGTAAACTCATTTACAATACTTGGTGGTTTTAGTTCCTTACTTCCTCCAAATTTTGAACTCATTATCCTTTGACAAACATTGTGTAAACATTTGGTTTTACTCGAGGTCGAGTAAAGGAACTAAGTGTGGGGGAGTTGACATTCATGTTATTTCCGTGTTTATAATTGTGCTTTTGATTAGTTTTGGAGTGATTGTTACTCTAGAAATTACACACTTTTGGTGTAATAGTTTAGTTTGTAAAATGTTTGTAAATTGTTTAGATTAGGTTTGTTATGAGCTCAAACAGGTCCAAGATCACTCTAGGGACCATTGGTGAACATCACAAGTGGAAGGAAGGTGCAAAAATTCCAAAACAAAATGAAGATCCTGATTTTTGGTGTTGTACCCGGTCGAGTATACCCTATACTCGATCGGGTAAGTTGCTGAAAAATCAAATCGGATAAATCCGCGAACAAGGCAACGTGCAGGGAAGATTTTAACCACGATCGAGTGTCTATACCCGATCGAGTAGCTGACATACCCGATCGGGTATGCCCATGTTTTTCCAGCTTCCGCGAAGCAACTGAAGGCCCGATCGAGTACCCAATATACCCGATCGGGTACATGACCCTGCAAGCCCAAAAAACCTATAAATACACCCCATTTCCTCCACAAAAGAACACCAATTCCTATATACTTCTAAGCTCAGTTTAGACAAGTTCTTTCTTTATATTTTTATCATGTTTAGTCTCCAAATGAGGAGCTAAACTCTTCTATCTTGGTTTTGCTACTTTGAAGCTTAATGATTTGTAAGTTGTGAGTTATTTTCTTTAATCTTCTTCCTTGAATATTAATTACTTCCTATTCATATCCCATATTAATATATTGAGCATCACTTAAAGTATCAACTAGTCTTGTTCTATATATTAATTATTACTAGAATCAATCGGTTAATACGCTTGTTATTAATTCGGTTCTTTCAATGGTAGTAAACTTGGATTGCTAATGCATGCTTCTCATGGTTAATAATCTAAGGGGAATTATTTATATTGATTAAACCAATAAACCGCTTGTGTTGAGGTTATCAATCTCAATCGTTTTTCATCTTAAGTTTATTGCTACTATCAATTTAATATACGGCGCTTGTCCTATATTGACTCGACAGTAAGTTTTATTAATGAACGCATCTCGTTATTAATAACTACCCTCGATGAACTGGATATACTCCTCAATTGATTATTCGAGAGGAAGATAGTTAAAGATATAACCGGGATCGACGAACATTTCATTAAGTGGATAAAAGCAAAGCCAAGTCTCCTTCTCATTAATTAAACCACATAACTCGTTCATCTTTGTGTTTTAATATTCTTAAAAGTTCTTCAACAATAAATCTAACCCCCCCCCTTATTACTAGTTATAAAAAGAGAAGTATTCCTTTCCCTGTGGATACGAACCTTACTACGTTATACTACGTATAAGTGTTGTATTGTATTATTATTTTGAGTGCACACCACGACAAAGTGCACGTCACCTTCAATCCAAATTAATCCTTTAATTAACTCGCTACGTAGTCAGCATTGCATTAATATTTTCAATTAGTGTTTCTTTTTTAATGACATTTGATATTTTAAGTATTTATGAAGTGTACTCTTTAAATGATTTATATTTTTAAAGCTAATAAAATGACTAAAAGTTAGTGTTATACTCCCTCCGTCCCCTTTTAAATGTCCCGTTTTATCATATTGGGATGTCCCTATTTAATTGTCTCATACCTTATTTGGTAAAATTTGTGTGGCTCAAAATCATTCTTACTTTATTCTTACTTTATCAATTAATATCAAGCCCACAAATCCACTTTCTTAAAACTCGTGTCATCCTCTTCCGTTCCAATATAAAAGGGACGGAGGTAGTACTTGATAAAATTTATCGAATTATATATTCAAATAGTTTATACTTAAACATTGTTGGCTCTAACCTTTACGGGAATTATGTTAATTACAAAACATACCCTTTATCAGTTTAGAAGATTAAGGATTGGTCAGATAATATCCAAAATGAACTGATGTCAATGAGTTTTTGTCTCTAATAATTGAATTGTCCGGAATTATTGAATTATGAAGAGATTACGTTAAAATATGTTTTATTACTACAATTGTCCGGAATAATGATTCTGCAGGTTGATTGACAAAAATTCAAAAATAATCTATTAAATTGAAGTACAAAAAAGATTCATGTATTGTAAAAAGTGAAATTAAAAAAAACCTAAATTTGTCATCTTAATTCATTATACTGATACTAATATGCTAAACAATAGACTTACACAAAAAATAAAAGAAGATTCAGAAGAAGCGACATGTACAAGTTATAACTCCTATTAAATTAAGTCTCACCTTCATATATGTTATTACAGTCAATTTATCTATTTTATTACGGAGTATAAACTTATGGTAGATATGGATTATCATGAATCTTAATTAATTAATCAGGTAGTTTAAATATTGGGCATTGACTTTCACGCATTGTGCGTGAAAGCCGCTAGTTGTACAAATAACCTCAAAAATTAATTCCTTAATTATGATCTGATTGCGAAAACAAATCTTAAAAGGGAAAAGGGGCAAATCCCCTTAAAGTTACCACTAAAGGGCATCTAAGCCCTTAAAGTTAGTTTTGGAGCAAAAAACTCCATTTTCCACTAAAAGAGGGCATCTCCACCCTTACTCTAACGGTGAACATACGGGAGTAGTTAACGGCTTGTAGTAAATGCAAAAAGAGTCCGGGTTTGCTAAATCACATACGGAGTACATCTGAGTCTATATTTTTTCTTTTTCTTTTTGTGAGAAAATGTCTTAAATTAATGTGGCAAATTAACTAACTTAATGTTGAACTATATTGATAAAAAAAAAATGTTGAACTATAGAGTTGATAAAAAATGTTGAACTATAGAGTTAAGATGTTTTTAATTGGATTGATTTTTTTTATCTGATGTAATTTGGTCGAATCAATTTTTGTTTGATCCGGTCTGATCTGTTTTAAAAGTTTTTACTTAGACTTATTTCATTCTAAGACAAGATCAAACCTGAACCAACCTGACTAGACATAAATAGATTCGATCTCGAAAAATTATAAATACTCATAAACCAGAAATCTAGCGAACAAGACAAAACGAGACTAATTCAGAACAGAACAAATCAGACTAGACCAGACCATAAAATTTCAATCGAAAAAACCCCCTCATCTTGTCTGCTGTGAAATATCATTAATGTTATTTATATATTATAATTCGTATATAATTTATTTGTATTCATCTATTATTAAAAATAATAAAATTCCTCCCAAATTATTGTACAATATATCTTCCCGACTTATCATATATTTTTAAGCGTATATAAGTATACAAAAAACTATTTTATATTCTTTATCATACCATAATATTTTTCCCATTTTAGAATAATAAAATTCCTTCATAAATATAGTACAATATATTTTCTCAATTTTTACAATATATATTCTATAAGTAGAAGGGGGGAAATATTATGGTGTGATAAAGAATATGAAATAGTTTTTCATACTTTTAATCTTTATAATATACGCTTAAAAATGTATGATAAGTCGAGAAGATATATTGTACAATAATTTGGGAGGATCTTTATTATTTTTAATAATAAATGAATACAAATAAATTATATACGAATTGTAATATAAATAATATTAATGACATTTCACAGCAGACGAAATGGAGGGGTTTTTTTTTATTGAAATTTAATGGTCTGTTCTAATCTGATTCGGTCTGGTTCGAATTAGTCCGGTTTTGTCTTGTTCGCTAGATTTCTGGTTTATGAGTGTTTATAATTTTTCGAGATCTAGAGTCCGTTTGGTAACACTAAAATTGGCTGTTTTGGCTGATTCTGCTGAAACTAATGAAGTTCTGACTGAAGTGATTGTATTGACTGTTTCTGCTCATTCATGAAAAAATTATATTTAAAATATTTGTTATTAATAAATTAGATAAAAAAAATATATGAAAAATAGCTAAAATGATCTTCTACAGTAACTTCAGCCAATACAACCACAAAAGTAACTCCAACCTTACTTTTTTCTGCTTATTATACAATTCAGCGCGTGAAAGTAAAAGCTATGTGTTTGGTGAAAAAGCTGGCTGATAAGGGGGGTCACTAAACGGGCTCCTAAACTATTTATGTCTAGTCAGGTTTGTTCAGGTTTGATCTTGTCTTAGAATGAAATAAGTTTGAATAAAAACTTTTAAAACATATCAAACCAGTTCAGACAAAAATTGATTCGACCAAATTACATTAGATCAAAGAAATTCAATCCAATTAAAAACATCTTAACTCTGTAGTTCAACATTTAGTTAGTTAATTTGCCACATTTATTTTAGACATTTGCTCACAAAAAAATATAGACTTAGAAGTAAGTGATTTAGCAACCCAGGCTGTTTTTGCATTTACCACAAGCCTTTAGCTACTCCCGTTAGTCCCGTATATTCACCGTTAAAGTAGGGGGGAAATGCCCTCAATTGCCGGAAAAAGGGAGTTTTTTTGCTCCAAAACTAACTTTAAGGGCTTAGATGCCCTTTAGTGGTAACTTTAGAGGGGGATTTGCCCCTTTTCCCATCTTAAAAATATTTCAAAATCATGAATATGGATTCTATTCATGTATGAATTTATGCAATAAGGTCATTTAGCTCTATATGTCAATGTTTCAAAATAAAGGTAAGATATTAGATATGTTTAATAGCTCCAACTCACCAAATTTCCAATGAAATTGTTGAGTTAGAATAGATTTGCCTAGCCTATGGTACTCATTTTCCCATTTTTAAAGTGCACACATCCAACTTAAATAATATCAATATACTTGAAAACTCAAATTTCCTTAAATTATCTTATAGATCATACTATAAGTCCAACAACACTTATTTTACTTAATGGGATCATATTATCCTCAATAACTCAATCTAATGAAAAATAAATCGATTGATACCAATCACAATATGTAACCTGCTGTCGCTGCCGTCACCTGCTGTCGAAAGACTAGTTTTTGAAAATCTAAAACCTTGAAGGGCTATTATCTTCAAAAAAAATTGACTACACTCATTTTAAATAAATGAATTGCAAAAAATGTGTAGTTAATTTTGAAAAAATGACTAAGCCACGAATGAAATTTAATGGGTAAGTATAAGCATTGATGATTTTTTTTTGTTTAGGTAAAGATGGTTGAAAAGATTAATTACATTTAAATGCAATTGAGAATTATAAAAGATGTTCTTTTCCATAGAAAATGTAGACTGCAAACATATTTAGATTATTAGTTCAAAAATAAGGCATGATCAATAAATTAGACTATATGTTGGAACATATTGTTTTGTTAATGACAAACAAATAGTGTTACTTTTGGTTATAAGGGATTGAAGGAAAATAGTTTAAGTTGTGCTCTGAAACAAGCCATAGAATATGTGCCCTATGTGTTCTATGCTTGATACTTTGTGCTTATTCATTATGAAACTAACTTTAGGGCACCAAGTGTTTGTCATCAACAAAAAGGGGGAATTTGTTGGAACATATTGTTTTGTTGATGACAAACAAATAGTGTTACTTTTGGTTATAATTGATTGCAGGAAGAGAGTTTAAGTTGTGTTCTGGAACATGCCATAGAACTGGTCCGAGAACTGCATTGTGAATCCAAGGTTGATTAATCTGGCTTGCTCAAAATATCTTTTCTCTCATTTTAATTTTGGATCTATCTTGCTAAATTAAAGAGAACCTTTTAGCAAGGAAATAATCAATGATTACACAAAGAAAGGATTTTTTTCTTTGAAGGAAAGTTATTTAAATTAAATACATTAATTAAGAGATCTTTCTACAAAGCAAGTTTCCAAAATAAAAGGATTTATTCAAAATTCAAATTGGATTTTCGTGCATCTCCTCTCACAAGGAATGTTTCCTTAAGAAACATATTTTCCTCCACCCAAATAGAAAAAATATCTTTTAGTATCTATAAGAAAATATTTTTGAATATTTTTATGCAAGAGGACTGAAATATATGTGGAGATCCGAGCTATTAAAGATAGTACATCAAGTCCTGATCTTGCCCATTTTAGAAGACCGAGCTCAAAGGGAAGAATATGTTGAGTATGTGGTGTTGCTAATGACTAACCATGCAGGTAGAACAACGGACGGAACTCTCACTGTTCCTTAAGGAACAAAGGACAGAACGATGCTCAAGTCCAACCGAACATTATATTATTATCATGTTGTTGACTAACCCTGCAGGTGGACCAGCGCATAGACCAGCCGATAGACCAGCGAAGTTCTATCAGGAACGGAAATCAAAACTATACTTAGTTCTGTTCTGGGTGAATAATTAACGTGCATAATGATTAAATGAATTAATATGTGATTGCATAATAATGCCTTATCTACGTACCTAGATTGTTATGCATGAAAGTGGCACAAATTAAATGTCTTTTCATAAATGATTGACACTCACTTTAGTAATTGTGATTTTAACTTTTTAGAAAGTAATTGTGCTTTTTACTTTATAGAAAGTAACTTTGGCTTGCTTATAATTGATTGCATGAATATCTTATTGCCATATAAGAGTGGGACGTTGTTGCATAATTACATGCGTGCTTTTATTCAAATAAATTTCCATACATAATTAGACATCCAATTGAATTAGTTGACATATATAGTTTATGGAAAGTATCTTTAAAATACCTTGCTTCCTTTATGGTAGTTGACCGTAGCACATTTGAATATGCTAAGTAGCTTGCCACACGAGATTGAAAAGTTTTGTCCACTTAAGTATTAAATAAATATTTTTAGTATATATCTTGGCTTGCTAAAAATAAATAATATGTTGGCACATGATTTAAATATATTATTGTCATGGTGCGTACATCCTTCTATATATTAGCATGATATCTTGTGAATCTGATTACTCATAATTGAGACCGTATAAAAAAGATCACAACTACTGGAAGGAAAGTAATTCAAATAATATCAAGGCAAGTTCCAAGTATGGAAGCTCAATTACTCAAGGAAAGAGATACACCAATGGACAAATCAAAGTGGCTTATATATACCGAATACCAAGAGAAGAAGAGTAAGCTTGACCGAGACAAATATTAAGAGACATATTCACAAAAGCAATATCAAAGTCCAAGGCGTCTGAAACTGCTCACTCGGAGTTCTATACTTACTTTCTTCTTTCCCTTCTTCATATTGTAATGGGGTTTTGAGGATTGGCTAACTGTAGCATTCTCGGGTTGGTTATTGTGTTGTAAGAGCTTTGTTGTAAAGCTGAGAGGCTCTCTACTCGCGAGGTAGAGAAGCGTAACTCTTCCTAGAGAGGATAGAGTTGAGATGGCTCAAGGGTAGATTAGGAGAGTTTTCTTTGTAATCATTCAAATGCTTTTTAGTGAAGTTGTTAAAATTCCTCCGAGGGAGGTCGATGTTTTTAATCCCTTTGAGCCAATGTGACCTTACACTAGTACAAATTAAGTGAGTGACATATTTTAAATCCCTTATGGCTAGAAGCGGAATAAGTGAGGTGGTGGAACGAAAATATTTCACCTATGTAGCACCGATACCGATACGCGGAAACGCGGAAACGCGGAATCGGGTACGGGGATACGTCAAAACCAAAAAAAGTAGGATACGGATACGGGGCCATATTTATAAATATTAAAAGTTATGGGATGTATTTACAAATATTCAAAGTTATGGGGGTCTATTTATAAATATTAAAAATAGATTTTTTTTGAATATATATATATATATATATATATATATATATATATATATATATATATAGGGAGCGGTTCCGGTAAGAACAGATCTTAGGAGAAAAATGAGAACGAATTTGGACCGTTGGATTGTATTATGTGGAACCAAATTGTGCATTTGGTGAAACTGAAATGTGTATTAAATGATATTGAAATGTGCAAGATAAAAATTTAAACTCAAGTGTGAATTAGATGAAACTGATATGTGCGAAAAAAAAGTACAAAAATAACATCACATCGTATTTTTTATTCTGCACATTTCAGCTTCACCTAGTGCACATATCAATTTCACGTAATGCACAATTCAACTGCACATAATGCCACTCTATCGTACCCTTTGTGATGCACATTTCAATTTCACCTAATCATCTAATCAGGGGCGAACCGTAGTACAGACCCAGGGGGGCGGCAATTTTTTTTTAGTATATATATATACAAAATTTTTATTTTTACCCCCCCAACATTTAATTCTCACCCCTCCAAGAAAAATTTTGAACCCCCCCAAAAAATATTTTCTCCCCCAAAGCATAGCCCACTTGCAGAAACCCAATTGTTTAAGAGCCCACTCTAATCCCAGCCCACCGCCCAGACCAAACTAATGAAAAACATGTGCACCTAGAAGAAACAAATGGAAAGATCGATTATTTTTAAATGATTGTCCTTATGCCTACTATGTTCATTGCTTAGCACATCAGTTGCAATTAGCATTGGTTGCTGCTTCTAGAGAGGTGAAATATGTGCACAATTTTTTCATCGATTCAGTCTTTATTATTAATGTGACTAATTTTTCTTGCAAACGAAGTGATGAATTAAAGGAAGCTCAAGCACTTGAAATTGCAAGAATGTTGGAAATTGGTGAGCTTGAAACAAGCAGAGGACTTAATTAGGTCAGTACATTACAACAAGCTGGGGAAACTCGTTGGAGCTCACATTTCAGTTCTCTTTGCAGTTTCATTAGGAGGTTTGCTGCAACTTGTTCTGTTTTAGAAGATGTTGAAGAGAATGGCAATAACTATTCTACTCGTGGAAATGCAACTAGAGAACTTAAGAAGATTAAATCTTTTGATTTTGTTTTCTTGTTGCATCTTATTAAAGAAATTATGGGCATTACAGATCTTCTATGTCAGCATATACAGAATAAGTGCCAAGACATAGTAAATGCTATGCATTTGGTGTCAAGCACCAAAATGTTGATCCAGAAGTTAAGGGAGGGTGAATGGGATAACTTCTTAGAAATTGTTAAAGAGTTTTGCACAAAGCATGAAATTGAAGTTCCTAATATGAAGTCTCCTTATGCGGTAAAACGCAAATGCCATGATCAAGAAGGGTTTGATATTGAACGTCACTATCGGGTTGATATGTTTTACGCAACCATAGATTCATAATTGTTGGAGCTGAATAGCAAATTCGGTGAACAGATAATGGATCTTCTTACTCTTAGTGGTGCTTTGGATCCTAAGGACTCATATAAGTCTTTTAACATTGATGATATCTGTTCTTTAGTGGATAAATATTACCCCTTTGATTTTATTGAGCAGGAGAAGGTGAGCTTGAGGTTTCAATTGCAACATTATAAGCTCAATGTTCTAAACCATCCAAAGTTGGCGAATTTTTCTACAATGGGTGAACTTTGTCAAAGATTAGCGGAGACGGAGATGTCAAAAGTGTACTTTAATTTCTTAGCTCGTTGATAAATTGATCCGACTTTTGTTGACTCTACCGGTTTCGACAGCAACAACCGAAAGGACTTTTTCCGCAATGAAAATTATAAAAACAAGGCTTCGCAATAAAATGGAGGATGAGTATGTTGCAGACAACCTTATTGTTTATATTGAAAGAGAAATTGCTAAAACTTTTGACTAAAAAGCCGTGATTGAGGAATTTATCTCGTTGAAGAAGCGTTGGGTACAATTCTAAGGTACTAACTTTAACTATTTTGTAATAATATATTTGTCACTTCTTCTATTATAATGTTTCATTTAATTACTACTCCGTATTATATTAAGGTTATAACTTATAATAATAATCGCCTAGATTTTTCTTTGTTTAAATTATCGCCCCCCCCCCCCCCAATATCAATTAGGGCTGGGACCGGTTCGGTTCTTACTCAAAATGAGTGGAACCGTTATAAAAGTTTTAATTAATGAAATCGGTTCGGTTCCTATATAAAAAATCAAGAACCGTTATGGAACCGAACCGATAGTAAACGGTTCGGTTCTTCCTTTTACCGGTTCCTAGAATAATTTTTTCTCACTAAGAATTAATACATAATTTACTTTCTACAAACAACATAAATACGTCAAAAATTCAAAACACGAGAATTAAAATTTTATTTGAAGCTCTAATCGCTTCAAACATCAAAGCTCAAACCTAATTAATGAATTGTGAACATTTAATAGAACAAAAGATGATTTAAATTTTCATGTAATAAATAAAACATAAAAATTATAGTAGTGTGGGAGCGATAAAGGTTACTCGTCATCATAGTAGCAAGAATAGGACGCCTACTTCAAGTCTTTCAAAACATAAAAAATACATTGAGTTTGTATTGTAGTGTGGGAGCGATGAAGGTTACTCGTCATCATAGTAGAAAGAATATGACGTTTACTTCAAGTCTTTCAAAACATAAAAAAAACATTGAGTTCGCATGTATAGATATATAAAAACATTGTTACATTCTATTGATTCATAATAATTCTAATAATTTGAAATATCATGAAAATAGTAAAGTAAAATATGTGCAATCAACTACAAGTTATTTGAGTTATTTTGTATTTATAAAATTTATGTGATGGAAGAAAACTTGATTTGTAGAAAGGAGTTTAATGTATTATATGAACCTCATGTACAATATTTATTACTTCGTTTTCGTTGATTAAATTAGAATTGTTAGTTAAATATCTTATATTGTTTTATTATTATTGTTGTGGTGGTGGTTATTATTGCTATTACATTATTATTATTATTATTATTATTATTATTATTATTATTATTATTATTATTATTATTATTATTATTATTATTATTATTATTATTATTATTATTATTATTATTATTATTATTATTATTATTATTATTATTATTATTATTATTATTATTATTATTATTATTATTATTATTATTATTATTATTATTATTATTATTATTATTATTATTATTATTATTATTATTATTATTATTATTATTATTATTATTGTTGTTGTTGTTGTTGTTGTTGTTGTTGTTGTTGTTGTTGTTGTTGTTGTTGTTGTTACTACTGCTACTAATATTATTTTTTTTTTAATTTTTTAATAACGGTTCCTTAACGGTTCCATGCATATATTTTTTATAGGAACCAGGAACCGAACCGTTATAACTCGTTTCGGTTCGGTTCCTACAAATAAGGTATTAATTGTTAACGGTTCGGTTCCTAGATGTTGTTAACGGTTCGGTTCCAATCGGTTCTACGGTTCCCGGTTCCAAAATCCCACCCCTAATATCAATTACCTGGGTCCGCCCCTGCATCTAATGCACACTGAATTTCACTTGAGGCAAATCTAACGGTCCATATTCGTTCTCATTTTTCTCATAAGATCGTGTTCTTATTTGAACCAAAACACACACATATATATATATATGTATATATATATATATATAGATTTTGGTTCAGGTGAGAAATGCATCTAATGTGAGAAATGAGAATGAATCTCAGCCATTGGATTTACGAAGTTGCACTAAAATTGGCTTTATGTTGCAGTAATATTTAAATTTTGCACATGTTGCACTAAAACTGTTTCATGTTGCACTAATATTTGACGGCGTTGCACCGAAATAGCTTCATGTTGCACTAGACACGTGTAATACGGATTTTTCAGAAGTATTTACAGAAATGCCACTGTGCTAGATTGCATATTTCAATGCATCATGAAGTGTCTTTTACTGCAACTTAGTCGAATCCAATGGCTAGGATTCATTCTCATTTCTCACCCAAAGGGTTCTTCTCACTTGAATTTTACGGATTCATTCTCATTTACTGCAACTTTTAATTTCAAGATTGTAGTTGTATGACTTATTTCTCTTTTTAAATTAATGACTTATTGACTACATTTATATTTCGAGATGCACTAGTGTATATGAGAAATATATGAGAAAAAGGAAAATGCTTCAATGCAATGAATGTGTAGACATCATAGGAAATCCTATGATGTCTACACATTCATTGCATTGAAGCATTTTCCTTTTTCTCATATATTTCTCATATACACTAGTGCATCTCGAAATATAAATGTAGTCAATAAGTCATTAATTTAAAAAGAGAAATAAGTCATACAACTACAATCTTGAAATTAAAAGTGCAAGTACCCAATTCGGAGTATGAGTTAAGGGTAATTCTATTCACACTTACAAAATTGCTAATTACAGCCCCTAACCATTTGAAATATCTATTTTACCCTTAAATTCATCTACTCGTCACTCTCCTGTGAAAATCGCCGTTCTCTAATTTTGACCTGCTCACGAAAAGGATTCATCAAGGCACACATGGATAGTGTTGCCAACTTAGCTACACAAAAAGTTCCGATCTAATGAAGATGGATCGTTGTTTCATCCCCTTCGCTTCCTCCAAACAAACCTACTCCCTCCGTCCCTGATTGTTGTTCCAAATTAAAGTGACACAGAGATTAAGAAAGTGGGAATTGTGTGGCGGAGAGTTGTGCAAAGGAGAGAGAAATGGTGTGAACCACAAATTCTTTGCCAAAAAGGAAAAGTGAAGTTCTTTTTGGGACGGACGAAAAGGGAAAATTGGAACTAAATTCAGGGACGGAAGGAATATATGTTTTCTCCAAGAAGATTGTTTCACCGTTCTAAGCTTGTCTTCGTCGAAGTTCTCACGGAAGTACTCGTCAGTAGTGTTTCACCGTCGATGTTCATGGCCATGTATAATTGAATCATGGTGCGTAGCTGCGGTCATCAATTTTGTTCTTCTACTTCATAAATGAATCGAATAAAGTTCTCGATCGATCTAGATTGTTTCATACAAGAGAGGAATGACCCTAATTTCTAATCTTCGTCATTTATAATTTCTTGCTACTCCCACCCCTTTGTTCTTTCTCCATATTTAATTTTATCTCGGTTTGTATTGTTCAATTGATGTATTCTAGCAATTCAATAAGTTGATATTCAACTTCTGTAATGAAGTTAAAACAAGATACTATTGGGATAAACATGGCGTCATTTCCCACCGGCGCTGTCCGAATTAAATCTGTCGCGATGGGGATGGAGGTGTGCTTAATTTCGGAGCTATTGTTCATCTTGATTGGCAAACATATAAAACTCCAATAGTTTCGACTTGCTGGAAAGACAAACAAATCGGATAGAGAGATCTCTGTTCACATTTTCCTTAGAACTGGAACTTCAAACATCATCAGTTGTACGGCAGCTGTATTCCTGTGGAGCATCTTTCAAAATAGAATAACTTAAATTTTAAAAGGGTAAATTTGGAAACATATTTGATCGGTGGCTGTATTTAGAAAAATGGGGACTGCATTTAGAATTTCCCATGAGTTAATGACTTAATTCGGATATAGTCATATAGGCCCATTATTTGATTACCAAGTAAAATGTAGTTTTAGATTTTCATTTTTTCTTAGAATTTTACTAAGTAAATTTTGGGATTTTTTTAAGTTGATACGGGTATCCGTCAGGATACGAGTATCGGAAACTTTCAAAAATTTACAAAAAAATGAAAACTTTTAAAAATTGCATATACGGCCCGGGAACGTACGGTACGGGTATCCTAGAGTATCGGATACGGGAACGTATCAGATACGCCGGTATGCTACCTTAGGGAAGTATCCGTGCTTCATAGTATTTCACTCACCTAGTACAAATATTTCACTTATTCCTTAGAGTATATTTTAAATTGTCCTGGCAAATATTTCACTCACGTAGTATAAATATACTCTAAATCCCTTAAAAGTTAAATTTATGGATTTTTAGTTTCCTATAAAACGTACGTTAGTATGTTTCTGGTTCAAGATCGATAATTTTGTACTACGTACGTGTCTACGTATGATAATAGGCTCCGTAAAAATGAGGCGCCCTGTGCCCTCATGCCGCTAAAGTAGAATAATTTGAATCACTGTTTGCTTAAATATGTCCCTCTGGTGATGATAATGGTGTTTGTACGATAGCTTTTGGTGTAGAGTTTTAGTTTTTAATGTAGGGATGTTTTTACTTGGACTTTAATCTGTCCCAGACCAGACCAGATTACACTTGGATAGTTATAAAAATACAAAGAGACCATACATTACCAGACTAGACCAGACCAGTTCAGACCAGATCTGACCAGACCAGATCAGTAAATTACAGTCAATGTAAAAACATCCTAAATGACTTGCGGTGTATGTACGAAGTATATTATAAAAACTGGGGAAAAGGTGCAAATAGGCCCATGTACTAACCAAAAAAGGTCAAATAAGCCCTTATTTAGGAGGCTCTGTCCGGCCGTCGCCATTTGGGGTGGTTCCCGGAAGAATTTTTTGATGAAATTTTTTGACCATCTTATTCATCAAGTCTAGTTTACTCATACCAAATTTAAGCTAAAACTTCAATCGGGAAGGCATTCAAATGAATTTTTGAAGATAACTGCGCTTCTAATTGCGCAGTTATTTTCAAGAATTCATTTGAGTGCCTTCCCGATTGAAGTTATAGCTGAAATTTGGTATGAGTAAACTAGACCTGATGAATAAGATGCTCAAAAAATTTCACCGGGAACCACCCCAAATGGCGATGACCGGACAGAACCTCCTAAATAAGGGTTTATTTGACCTTTTTTTGTTAGTACATGGGCCTATTTGCACATTTTCCCTAAAAACTGTTATATTAAGTGTTTCATTTTAATTTTGACAAACTTTTAAAGCATGTTATAGGATGAAACTCTAGTTAAATGATTTCGTTGATTTTTTCAAATAATTGTTGGGGGTATCGTGTATATGATAACTTTTTAAGGCGAATGTTATGGAGACGACCAAAATAAGAGAGGATATTGTGATCGGATAATTGCCTTTATTTATCTATACTTGAAATGTATACTCCCTATAATGTATGTTTTCGTTCGAGTGCATTTAGTATCAAAAACAACTTTCGAATTTTCTTTTCTTGATCACCGTACCATAAACCCATATATAATTTCATTTTATTCTACAACCAGGTTTCAAGCCCGTGCGATGCACGGGCAATAAACAATTTTTTTTTTCGTATTCCTCATTCAGCTTGGTATGAAATATGGAAATACATACGAAGTATTTTCTTTTACATTTTACTTATTACTTGATTTACCTCATGTGAACGTCTAAATTACTTCGTTGAGCATTCAAAATAATATGTTTCTAATATTTCTCCTTCAACTTGGTATAAAATACATATGTTTAAATTTTAATAGTGAGATCTTTCATTTTACTCATTATTTCGTCACATTGAAAATGTAAAAAATTGGTGTTTTATAGTTTACTCATTATTTTGTCACATTGTAAACATCATTAATAGGGACGTTTTTAATTGAATTAAAAAATTTGGGTTTGATTTGGTCTGAAGTAATATTATCTAGTAGATGTCTATTTTAAATTTTATGTGTCCTATACTAAGGGTAAAAATAAAATTAGGAATTTGTAAACATATAAAGATTTCCTAATTTGGATAAAAATATGGCTTTTGGTTAATAAAATATTAACAAATATGTATCACATTTTAATCATGATCTCATTGCCATATTCTCTCTTCATTTAATTACTAAATAAGGTGAATTTTTGTCACATGGTCTTTTGTTTCCATATCAATATGCAATTAAAAATAGAATCTAATAAAATAAATAAAAGGTACGGAGTATTAAAAAACTAAATATAGACATGGATGACATGACAGGAATATATGGCGCTTTGTATTCTCTCTTAAAAATTCCTCTTTTATATATATGGGAAATTTATGATTAACCCCTTCTGGTTTGATCATAATTACTAGTACAACCTTGTAATTTTAGAT
Organism: Cuscuta epithymum; assembly: GCA_945859915.1. NCBI lineage: Eukaryota > Viridiplantae > Streptophyta > Magnoliopsida > Solanales > Convolvulaceae > Cuscuta > Cuscuta epithymum. The sequence goes on from CAMAPF010000999.1 coordinate 833,640, forward strand.
TCCAGCTATATACCCCTTGAACTTTGATTCTATATGATGTCTCCCCCTTCCATCAAAATCCTACTAGGAAAATAAGCGACTCAATAACAAACATTGTTAAATAGACATTGTTTTGACCAATATACCCTTATTAGGGATTATTTGTTCAATACACTCATTACTTTTTCTAATAATACGTACAGAGTATATATTTGTCGTTTCAACTCTTCGCAACTCACTTGATTTAAGAGTAGGACGTAATCTCCACAACAGAACAATGTTTTGAAAATCAAATTCCTTCAATTAAATTTTTGGAGTTGCACTAGAAGCCAAACGGTCTCCTTTCCGGTTTTCATATAAATGATTCTCCACTAGCCAAAGTAAGATAAAGAATATTGATGTAGTCTTGAAGTTTATTTTCATCAGCTAGACTAAGTGAGGTTAAATGCATGCCAAAATCAACTCCCAAACGATTGCACGCCTCAACAAATATGCATCCTATCAATTAAGGTTCTTCAATTTTCCTTTACTGTAAGAATGAGTCTATGAAGTTGGAGAAAAAAAGTAAAAAAGAGAGAAAAACATATAAACTGAGCGTGCAGCAGTGATGCATGTGAAACAAAACCATCAATTCATTGTTTGAATACTATTTGGGATAAACTGAGAAGCTCTTGTTTTACACTCTGTAGTTTATTTCAAAGAGGACATTTTAGGAAATTCCTCTAACAATTAATCATCAAATTAACTTAAAGTTAACGGAAGGGAGAGATTCCTTCTATAATAAAAGCCCAGGGGGTAATAATCCAGTTCTAAAAATACAAGGTTGATTTTATAATTATGACCAAACCTTAAGGGGCTAATAATTATTTTCCCTATATATATTGATGATTGATTGATTGATTTTAAGTATCAATCTATCTATAATTATTTCTAATACGTAGTTTTAGTTTTTACCACAAATAAAACTTTCAGTCTAGTTTCTAAATGTGTAAATTCCAGTGCATAATTAATTTCATACTTAGTCTTAGTGACAACTCACCAAATGGGATCAATACTGTTAGAACATATTTTACTGTGCTCAATTTTAATGTTTGATTGTCGTTGAGAATTAAATTCACAAATGCATAAGCCAATCTGTATTTGTGAATTTAATTCACAAATACATGTGCCAATCATGATTAAAAAAATACATATGCCAATCAAGTTCTGAAATTAGACTACGTCTATTTCTTTCTAAACTAGGGTTTATTTAGTCATATTACAAGAATAAAAAATAAAAAATTCCTTAAATAGGAGTGCATGAATCTTATTATAGAAAGAAAACAATGTGCATAACTCTTATTTCAGTTTGTTGAGGTTTATTCCTTCAACCCTCAGGCCCAACACGTAAGCCCAAAGATTTCGAGTGGAGTGAGAGTATGAGTATGTGAATATCTAGCCCAACAACTGTCAGATGGATCAGGAAACAGAGCAAATAGCAGGCAATGTAAATAGGTATTATTAACTTCGTAATAACTCCCCTAAGTACAATCTACTTGCTAAAAAGGCACGTCGGCCGTTCGTCTTACGAGGTAGTGTAGATGCTACCAGTAAGAATGCTATAGCTAGAATGCTAAGAATAGAAAGTTGCCAACCCTTTACAATGAAATAAATGCTTCTATTTATACCCGCCAATGGGCAGGTGGCTATGCTGACGTGGAGGCCTGTGGACCGCTGGTGTCCCAACCACCAAATCTTCAGCATTAAATGCACTTCCCGCCAGAATCTAGGTTTCCCGCCTAACTAGTGGGGACGTTCGTCCGCCCGGGAAGCGAGCTGGATCGCTCCAAGTGACCCTCAAGAGGTTTCGGCTGTTTGTCCCCTGGCCTTGATGGATTCTCACCGTGTGGATTGGATTTCCTCCGATGACTATGGGCTTGCCTAGGAGACGTTCGTTGTCATCCCTGATGGCCCGTGGTCCTGCGCCTTGTCCCTGCATAGACGTTCGTCGCGATGGACCGTTGAGCCCAAACCCCTGATTCCAGACGTTCGTCCCTCCCCAAGGAACATGGGCCTGCGGCTAGCTTTGTGTTCTAATTGGACGTGCGTCTGGTAAAAAAGGGGTTAATGGGCCGGACCTCGGCTTGGGCCATTAACCTAACACAAGTCCCCCACTTCTGATGTTCTGAGCATGCGCAGGACATAAGGAAGTATGAAGTCCCTCGAGGTAGACGTTCGTGTCTTGGTACTTGTGTTTATTGCATCCGGTAGAAGCGTACGCTCATGGTCATGGTGCTTAACAGCTGTCGACGGTTCAGGAAACGAGGTGACGGCTGCTGTAGCGGCGGTGCATTTTCCGAGGAAATGTCATCATTACGCTTTCGCCCCACGCACAGCGCGTGAGCCGGAATACGCTCCCTGCCACGTGTCAGCCCCTCGTTGGTTCCCCCATCGGTGTTTCTCCTATAAATGCCGGGTTCTCCCTCTGGATTAGGGTTCCCAATTTTTGCTCTCTTGCTTTCGAATTTCCGCAGCTCTTCAAGTCTTCTCCCCTGCTTCCGAGTTCGGCTAATCCTCTTGTAAGGTAATTTCCCCCCTCTGCTTCCTTTCTTTGTTCTGATTCCTAGCCGAAATGACTTCGATGGAGATTTCGTCAAGTTCTGATTCCGGTTCGTCGGGTTCCTCTTCGGGCTCCTCTTCTGATGACGTGAATGCGCGCTCCCCGGGAAAGGCCAGTGTTTCTGGGACTTCTGGTTCGGCCACGACGGTGGGGACCATCCGGGCTGATGGCGAGCCGGATGACACTTCCCACAGTAGTGGGGGCGGCGCCGGGGACGGGGACGCCGACGGGGCAGTGGATGTTATTGATGCCGTCCCCCTGAATGAGCGCCCCGCCGATTATGATTCTGGGGAAGAGGCCGAATCAGGTTCTGACATGGAGGTGCATGATCTGGTCATCCCTACGGACATGGAGTGCCACATTTGTCCGATCAGAAGCGCCCTTGACCATGATCAGGTCCTCTCCCGCGTGGCTCTTAACAAAATCCGCACTTTCTTCCCCCCGCCGTTCGTCTGGAGCGTGAGAGGCGCCGAGCACGTGATGAGGCGACGTCCGGGGATGATCATGCTTCACCTGGACTCCGTTGAAGCCGTGCTGCGGTTTCCACTTCATGCATTCTATGTGGAGTTCTTCCACTGCTTCCAGGTGGCCCCGGCGCAATTCATGCCAAACTCTTATAGGTTCATATCGGCCTTCTTGGTGCGCTGCAAGCTTGCGGGAGTCACCGCCTCTTTGGACATGTTCCATTATTTCTACCGCATTACTCCCCAGAACTCTGACGGGTATCTGAGCGTGGCCGCACGTCCCGGAAGACGGCTGTTCAAGAGCTACCCTTCGTCTATCCACGACTGGAAGAACCGCTTCTTCTTCCTCAGATACGACGGGCCTCCCCTCCCGACTCGGTGGAATGGCTATCCCCCAAAGATTGAGTCACCGGAGCCGACCGACGATCTGCTTTGGGACGTGGAGAAGGTGTTGGAGGGCGGCGTCTGCCCTATAGCCCGATACCTGACCTTCGAGGCACTCTCCGGGGCAGGCATAGGTACCGCCCGTGTTCCTGGATTTTTTCCACCCTTCGACGCTCGTCTCGGGGCACCGGGCGGTCCTGTCCTTCGAGGTGAGTGTCTTGTTATATTCTCCGCTCGTCTTTTAACCCTTTACTGTTTCTTGCAGGTTCTCCACCAGACAGAGCTCAGATGAATCACGCTGAGTGCCTAAAAACAAGGAAGGCCAAGAACGCCCCCGCATCGGATTCCAACTCCTCGGCTTCTGATGCTGCCCGACGAACGGCTGAGGGTGAGCAGCACTTAATCGCCACCATGCTGGCTCAGGGTTCCGGGGCCCCTGCTCTTGAGGCTGCCCTCCCACCACCGGTCGTCCCCACGAAGGTGGCTCCCCAGAAGGGGACAGAGAAAGTCCCTGAGAAGAAGCAAAAGAGGGGCCGTGAGGCAGCCTCCACTGGCCCTCTTCTTGAAGACGCTGGTTCCCTGCCTTTGAGCCGCCCGGCGGAAGAGCTCTGGAGGGAGATGGCCCTCAAAGCCGGTCTCGAGCTGCCCCGCCGCTCGTCGTCTGAGGCGACCAGTGCTGCCCTGGCAGCCGCTCTTCAGGTAATCCTTCATTCCTAGACCCGAGTACATCCTTCCTTTGATGTTCATCTTCTGACCATTGTTTTTCCTTTTCTCCTCCAGTCTGGGCTTCTGGTCCTTCAGGCTGAAGCTGCTAGGGAGGCCGACCTGAAAGAGGTTAAGGCCAAGGCCGAGGCAGCTGTTGCTGCAGCTCAGGAGGCCGCCCGTCGAGCCGAGGCGGAGTCTGCGGCCAAGGAGAAGGAGATCGCCGCCCTGCGGGCAGAATCCCGCCAGCAGCTGGTCAGCCTTGAGAAAGCTGGCTTCAAGCTTGTCCCGGTGCACCCTGTTGCAAAGGATGCCAGTCCGGAGTGGCTGGTTGATACCTCCGGCTACCAGAACACTGGGGAGTTTATGGACTCTGCCAAGGATTACTGCGCCGGGGCCTTCGGCGATGTGTTCTCTGCGGCGCTGGCGAAGATTCCGCCCCGGCAACGTCTGGCATGCGGCGTCCGGATTTTGGAGAGCTCCCCCCTGTCCCACAAGTTCCTCTACGAGGTCGGCGACAGTACCTTCGCCGCTGGCTACAATGAGGGGGTCAAGGCCACCCTTCCCATTTTCTCGAGGCTGCAAGGGGCCGACTTCGAGCTGGCTGCGAACACAGACGACGATCTGCTGCTTCAAGCCTTGGGGAAGCTGGGGAGGGACCAACGGCGGGAGGAGGCCAAAGCCAGAGGGGAAATTCCGGAACCCCCGACCCCTGAGCCTGAAGCCGAGGAGGAGGAGCAGATTCCGGGAGGGAGCCGGCCTGAGTCCCCTTTTATGGTGTAAATGTAATTTGTACTTCTTTTTATTTCGACTTGTAATGCCCAGCCGTTAGAGATGAAGAATATACATGCTTTTTTGTCCAAAATTGCCTCTACGTTCATGATCTTTACTTCATTGTTTCTGTTTCTCTTGTCGCCTGTTATATGGAATCTCCTTCCGTGCCTCGATACACTTCGTTGCAAAGTTAAAGTCTGCGAGGACGTTCATTTCTGTTCCCTTGCCAAACCTCCGTACGTACCCCGGTACGCGGAGGTACTGCTAAAGTTCAACTTCGGGTCCGACGTCCGTATTCTGACAGCGACGTTCAGACCATGACAAATGCGGGCATACCGCCAGCCGCCGTCCGTAGCCATCCTTAGTGTCGCGGGACGACGTTCGTCGGTGGTTGCCTCCTTGGTCAATGGAAAACCTCTCAAGTACGGAGTTATGAACGTACTCCCCAGGACCATCATTTGATGACGATGTTCATCCGTCGTATGCGTAGACACGGATGTTCATGTTGCCCGCGTCCCACCCCAGCTGCGGGGGGGAGACGTTCGTCTGGTCTACATGTTCCCGTGGCACGAAGTATGGAAGGACGGACGTAGTCCGTTGATGCGTATGCCCCCCGTAAGCTGCCGATTATTGGGCTCAGCCGAAGGTCGCAATCTCTGGGCGTCCCGAGTTCCCCGCTGGACGTTCGTGGCTCCGATCCAGCCACCCTTGCCAGGATTATGCGGCGACGGAATCGAGGCACCTTAAATACCGTGGTAGGTACCGGTATCCAGGCGCCACGTGTCCCACTTCGGTTGGCGTGTTTCCGCGGCGCTGCCTATAAGTACCCAGAACCCCTGTAATTCATTCATACTTCTCCTTGCGCTGCACAATTGCCTTCTCTCTCTAGACTTCTCTCAAACCGTATCGGAACCCCGAACTCCCAAGGTACCGTTCGTTGCCATGTCTTCTGAAAACCGCTTCGACGATGGCTGTTCTTCCGGCGATGACTTGGAATACTATGAGCGGGGGATGCCGCCTCGGCCTCCCCGTTACAGTCTCAGCTTCTCGTGCGTTTGTCGCCAAACTCAACGCCTGACGAATGCGGACAAGCGTCTGATCAGCCAATGGTTCTATCCTCCAAGGACCTACGACGATCGGCATCTGCGCAACCCCATGCGCCATCTGCCCGGCTATGTGGTGGTCCACTTGGATTCGGTGATAGCCGGGCTGAACTTTCCCCTACATAGCTTCCACTTGGAGCTTTTCAGGGCCCTCGAGATAGTGCCTGCGCAGTTCGTCCCTGCCGCCTATCGGGTAATCGCTGGCTTCATCATTAGATGCCACAGCGTCGGTGTGACCCCCACCGTGGACCTGCTGCACCACTTCTTTCGGTTGTCCCCCTTCGGACGCACAGGGTATTTGACCCTGATTGCCCGTCCGTCCATGGTCCTATTCTCGAACAATGCTGGGAATCCGGACGGTTGGGAAGAGCGCTTCTTCCTGGCCGGAATAGGCTCACCGATGCCATTCTCTGACCGGTGGAATGCTTACCAGTGAAGACGATTCCGCCGCCCATGACGGACGAGGAGCTCGGATATGCCAAGCGCATAGCCGAACTTGGCATCCAGAACCTCCGGTTGCTGGTGGCCGAGCCTTTTAAAGCTCAGGCTGGGCTAGGTGCGTCTGTTTGTACTTGTATTGTTTTAACATCTCTTCCCTGTTATGGCTCTGAACGTCTTGGTTCCTTTTGTGCAGGAATTTTTCAATCCACGTCTACCATGAGCCGAGTCAACACTGCTCCGACTGCCGTCGGCCGTGAGCACAAGGGGCATGACAAGTTCGGAAAGCCGCTCGTCCCCAAGATCGAAACTCGGGTGACCAGGGCACGGGCCGATGATACTTCACGGGCCGGCGCCTCCAAGAGGCCGCGTGTTGAGGGCACCTCCTCCAAGGCCATCATCGTGGCCGATGACTCTGATGGGGAGCCCGGAAGTCCCCTCAAGCGGAAGCCCACTTCCCGGATCAATCCCCGTGCTTCTCCTTCGCGGAATTCTGACGTCCGCCGTCTCCGGGATGATGATGCCCAAACTGCCAACGGTTCTGACGACGCTCGTCCAACCTCGCCCCCAGAAGCCAGTGGGTCTTCTCTTGGCCTGATTGAGTTCTCCGGTGTTGGTCCCCGCAAAGAGTCAATGATGCTCTTCGGCCAGACATCGTCCTCCATCTGGTGCGGTCTGAATCTCAAGGTCCCCCAGGACTTCGCTGCTCAGGAGGCCCCTGAAGACCTCTTGGAGTGTGGCCAGAGCACCCTGGATAAGGCCGGGCTCTACTTTCACAGGGCTCGGATGGCCTTCGAGCACCAGGGCAGGGAGATGGCCAGAGTACGGGCTCAATGTGATGCCCTTCTGAGGAATGCTAAAGGCAGGGCTGGGACTCTTCAAGAGAAAGCCGACGCTTATGATAAGCTTGTCCAGGAGAATGCTTCCCAGAAGGAGCTCCTTAAGAAACAGGAGGCGGAGCTCGTGGACCTTCGCAGCCGGATGTGGGCCGTTGAGCAGGCCAAGGTGGAACTCCGCCGTACGGGTGTGGACAATCATGTCCCCATCTATGAGGCCGATGTTGCCAAAATCAAGGAAGCTGGATCCATAGCGTTCCAAAAATCCAAGGCTTACACTGGCGCCATTCATACCATGGCCATGAAGTTTCTCCCGAGGCTCGTCGGCGAGTTTTTAGCCACATGTCCTGACGCCTATCAGGATGGGGTTAAGTTGCTTCAGGCTACCCCCACCGGACGGCGTTTCCTTGATGATCTTGCCGATGATACCTACCGCAAGGGCATGGTTGGGCTAGTAGCAGAGAATCTTCCGACGTTCGAACGTCACTTCGGGGCTCCTTTCGATCCGGAGGCGGCAGGTTTTGACGTCCTGATGGCGGACGCTCATGCGGGAGCCCTTGAGCTGCTGAAGGAGCGTGAGGAGCAAGAGGAAGCCAAAGCCAGAGAGAAAGCCACGCGGACTCTTTCCAAGGCTCCAACTCCGGACGTCGATCGGCAGTGATTCTCCGCTCGTTGTCTTGTACTTGTACAATTTTTTCCTTGTTTGCATTGTACCTTACATATTGTAACTTCCCGGCCAATAGTGCCGAAGAATAAAATCATTCTTTGCTCCGTGCTCTTCTGGCATCTTTTTTTTTTGGAGTCTTTTAGTCTTCGTTCGTCCTTGGTCCTTGGTCCTACCGGCGTCCCTACTTCGAGGAGGCGTTCGGTATCCGCAGACATCGCAAAGAGGAAACGGGTTTATCTACATCGAGATTCCCCCTTTCTTCGTTCGTCCGTGGTCCTTTTAGTCTTACCGGCGTCTCTTGCTTCGAAGAAGACGTTCGGTACCCAAGGAACTCGCAGGGACGGACAGGTTTACCCTCACGGGTTCCCGACTTTGTTATCCCACGTCCATCAATCCATGGTCATTTGTGGGATAACAGGTTTATCTTGGCAAGCTCCCTTGGTTCGTCTAGCCCCCTCCGCGTCTTTACTAGCCTCTACATCGGGAGGCGTTCGTCTTCGGCAGTGGGGGAAGATCTGGCACGTCCGGGCAAGATTCCTTTCCGTACAGGAGCTACCCTCCTCTTCTCCCCCCCCCCCCCCCCCCCCCGTTTTTTTTTGGGGGGGGGAGGCAATCCATACTCTTCGTTCGTCATTGGTCCTTGGTCCTACCGGCGTTCCTACTTCGAGGAGACGTTCGGTATCCGCAGACATCACAATGAGAAACAGGTGTATCTGCATCGAGATTCCCTAGGACTTCGTACGTCCCTGGTCCGGGGTTCGGCCGATGCTTCTTGCCTCGAAGAAGCCGATCGGTGGCCACGAGACTCACAGGGGCGGACAGGTATATCTACATCGAGATTCCCTTTCTTGACGGCCGTTGGTAAGAGCAGAAGTGGTGGGAAACAGGGGGTCTTATTATTGACGACGTCCGGTCATTTTACATGGGAGTGGGAATAATACAAAGACAACAGCCTCTAACTATTGATAGAACTTCTTCAGGTGTTCTACGTTCCACATCCCAGCATGGTTCCCCTCCAGGGTATGGAGGAGGAACGTCCCCTGGTTGTATCTCCTGACAACCTGGTAAGGTCCTTCCCAGTTCTTAGCCATTTTGCCACCTTCGAGCGGCTTGCTCTTCTCTCTTTTCCTGAGTACGAGGTCCCCGGCCTCTATTTCGCGGAATTTCACGGCCTTGTTGAAGTACCTCTGTGTGGCCCTGTGGTACTCTTCCATGCGACGGGCCGCTAGGTCCCTCCGTTCCTCAATGAAGTGGAGCTCCGCTCGTAGGTTGGCCTCGTTGTCCTCCGGCTAGTAGTGCTTGGTGCGATGTGTTGGTACCAGCACCTCCGTCGGCACCTTAGCTTAGAACCCATAAGCCAAGGCAAAAGGGGTTTCCCCAGTCGCCGTTCTTGGCGTCGTCCTGTACGTCCACAAGACATAATTCAGCTGCTCCGGCCAGGTGGAGGTGTAGTCTTCCAATTTCTTCTTGATTCCATTCATGATGGTCCGGTTCATGTTCTCCACCTGTCCGTTCGCCTGCGGGTATGCCACTGAAGCTTTGGAATGTCGGATTCCCCACTTGGCCAAGTACGCTTCGAATCCCTGTCCGACGAACTGCCGGCCATTGTCTGTGATAACCTGTTCCGGGATCCCGAAGCGGCATATGATGTTCTGCCAGACGAACTTCTGGCACTGGAATTCAGTGATGGAAGCCAGTGGTTCGGCCTCCACCCACTTTGTGAAATAATCAATTGCCACAATGACGAACTTCCTTCCTCCAGCAGCCGTTGGCAGAGGGCCCAGCAGATCTATGCCCCACCTAGCAAAAGGTAGTGCGATGGTCATCGGGGTGTAGAAGCTCGCTGGTCGTCCAGGGACGGGTGCATACTGCTGGCATACTGCGCACTTCCGAGTATGGTTGAAGCAATCTTGCTGTATGGTCGGCCAGTAATAGCCCTGCAGGATGATCTTCCTGGCCAAGGTTCGGGGGCCTTGGTGGCTGGAACAGATCCCTTCATGTATCTCTTCAATCACCGCTGCTGCCAGGCTCGGCGGGAGACATCTGAGGTAAGGTCCGCCGAACGTCTTCTTGTAGAGTTGCCCATCAATAAGTTCAAAGTTAGGGGCGCGCCTCTTTATCCACGCAGCTCTTCCTGCGCTGCCATCCTCATCAGGCTCGGGGAGTGTTCCATCTCTAAGGTAATCTGCTATCTCCTTCGCCCAGTTGGGTTCGGCGATGGAGATAACCTCCACCCGGATGACGTCCGTCGCCGGTGCTGGGAATACTTCCTGCCTGACGAAGCCCCTGATGTGGCTGGGGATGCTCGTCGCTGGATCATCAGTCGGAGGATTGCTTAGCTTTGAGAGTATGTCCGCCTCTGCATTCTCCACCCGTGACACCTGCTCCAGGATCACCTGCTCAAATTGTGCGGTCTGCTCCTCCGCCAGCTCCTTGTAAACCTTCATTCTTTCCTCCCTGGTCTCTGCAGTGCCGTTCATCTGGGTTACCACCAGCTGGCTGTCCAACCTCACCTTCAGACGAGCTGCTCCGAGTGCCTTCGCGCATTTCAGACCTGCGATAAGCGCCTCGTACTCAGCCTTGTTGTTGGTGACCTTGAACTCAAATTTCATAGAGTAGTAGGCCTTGAAACCCTCGGGGGAAGTGATCACCGCTCCTCCGCCACAGCCTCGCGCACTCGAGGCCCCATCGGTGTACATCTCCCACCAATTATTGAAGTCGTTGCTGTTATGGGGTTCGTCCTCGGTGCGCGCAGTGCATTCCGCAATGAAGTCTGCCAGTGCCTGTCCCTTGATCGTCGGCCTTGGTTTGAAGTCCACGTCATACTGACCGATCATCAAGGACCACTTGGTTATTCTCCCGCTTGCCATCGGGTTCCTGAGGACTGTGGCGAGGGGCTGCGTCGTGTAGATGGTCACCGGGTGTGCTTGGAAATACGGTGCTAGGCGCTTGATGGATGCAATCAAGGCGAGGATCGTCTTCTCCATCAGTGTGTATCTCGTCTTGGGTCCGTTCAGCGCCTTACTCACAAAGTATATCGGCCGCTGAACGCCTTCTGACTCCTTTAGCAGCACAGCACTCACGGTCAGATCGGCTACTGCCAAGTACATGTACAACCTCTCCCCGGGATCCGCTTTGGTGAGGACGAGCGGAGAGGAGAGATACACCTTGAAGTCTTCGAAAGCTGCCTGGCATTCCGGGGTCCATTCAAAGGAATTGGCCTTCTTCATGATTTGGAAAAAGGGAATCGCCTTATCAGCCAGCTTGGATAAGAATCTGCTCAGGGCTGCCAGACGCCCGGTGAGCCGTTGCACGTCCTTTAGGTTCTTTGGGGCCTCCATGTCCATAACCGCCTTTACCTTCTCCGGGTTAGGCTCGATCCCCCGCTCGCTCATCATGTAGCCGAGGAACTTGCCGCCCCTGACGGCGAAGGCACACTTCTTCGGATTGAGCCTCATGCTGGCCCTCTCCATGATGCTGAAGACCCTCTCCATGTCCTGGACATGGTCCTCCTTTTTCTTACTCTTGATCAGGATGTCATCCACGTAAGCTTCCATTGTTTTCCCAAGTACGTTCTTGAACAACATCCCAATCATCCTCTGAAAGGTAGCCATGGCGTTCCTCAGGCCGAACGGCATGACGACGTAGCAATACACGCCGTCCGCCGTGACAAACGCCGTTTTTTCGGCATCATCGGGATGCATGAACACCTGATGGTAGCCTCTGAAAGCGTCCATGAAGCTGAGCAGCTCGCAGCCTGCTGTCTCATCCACCAACAAGTCGATCCTCGGAACAGGGTAAGGATCCATCGGACAAGCTTTGTTGAGGTCCGAGTAATCGACGCACATCCGCCAAGTGTCGCCCTTCGGGGCTAGTACCACATTGGCCAACCACTCCACGTGGATGACCGGCCGGATATGTTTGATGCTGAGGAGAGTTGCTGTCTCCTTCCTGATGAAATCGCGTCGGTCGGCCGCCATATACTTTTTCTTCTGTTGTATGGGCTTGGCGTCTGACCGCACGACGAGTCTATGGCATATGAGGTTGGGGTCGATGCCTGGCATGTCCTCCGGTCCTCTGGCGAACAGGATTCTGAACCTTCGGAGGACGGCTATGACCCCCGCTCTGATTTCCGGCTCTAGATCTGCACCGATGGACACCTTCCTGTCCGTCGGATCGTCGAGCTCGATTTCTTCCAGCAAGGTTGCTGGTTCCAGATGGGCGTCCAAGTCGGCCTGTTTGGCCTTCTCGGAGATGCTGTTGACCCGAGCCTCTCGCTCGTTGAGCTTCTCCATGGCTTTTGTGTAGCAGGCCCTGGCCATATGCGGGTCCGTACGTGCTACCCCCACTCCAGTGTCGGTGGGGAATTTGATGCACGAGTGCCGTACGGAGCATATGGCCCCCAGGTCTTCCAAGCCGGGCTGGCCCAAAATGGCGTTGTGGGCGCACTTCAGGCGGACCACGACGAACGTCATTCGAATGCGGGTGGTGTGAGGTCCATCCCCGATTTCTACCGGGAGGCCGATGGTTCCCTCTGCATCTATGCAGTCCCCTGTGAAGCCAGAAAGAGGGGTGCGCAGGGGAGCCAGCTGATCCTTCCTCAGCTTCATTCCTTCGAACGCCTCCCAGTAGAGGACGTTCACACTGCTCCCGGTATCAACAAGGACGCGGCGGATGATGGCATCGTTCACGTCCATGCTGATCACCAACTCGTCTCTGTGTGGTGCTGGTGACATCGGCAGATCGGCGGGCCCAAAAGTGATTGCCTCGATCTTGTTACGCTTGGTGGGGGGTGCTGATATGGAACCCACGTAGAGTGACCTCTCAAATTTTTTCCGCTCGGCGGGTGTATCCCCTGTCTCAGCGCCCCCGAAGATCACCTTGATCTCCAACTTCTTCTTTTTGCCCTTCGGGCCAAGGGACCCCTCCGGACGTTTGTCCGCACTTCGATAATCCACATCCTGGGGCTCTGCCTCGCGCCGGTCGTCGCGGCGCCATGTCCGGGGCCTTGGGTTCGGCTTATGCTGGCTGTTCTTGTTCAACAGCTGGGTGAACTCGCCCAAGTACCCCTGACGGATCAGCTCGTCGATCGCTTTCTTTAGTTGGCTGCAATTGTCCGTCAGGTGGCCGGCCCTCTGATGGTATTCACAGTAGGCCGATTGGTCAAGACCCATATGCTTCTTCATATCTTGGGGTTCCGTTAGGAGGCCCTTGTCCTTGATGGCCTCAAAGATTTGGCTCACTGGATAGGCCAATGGGACATAACGGTCGTCCGGCCGCGCCTGAATATCTCCGGGCGGAGCCTTCCAAGGGACCATCGCCCCGTCCGCCCTCTTCTTTTTGCTTGGGGGGGAGGGCCCGGGCCCCGGTCTGGGTCCGAGCCTGTCCGCCATCTTCCGTGGGTGGGCCGCGGGAACTCCGTCCCGCTGCCTGATCTCCTCCTCAATGGAGGCATACTTCTGGGCCCGAGCCAGAACCTCGGTGTAGCTGGTGCCGGGGTTTCTCCTCAGGTCCCGGTACAGATCTCCGGTGGCTAGGGCACTGGTGAACATGTTCGTGGCCAGACGTTCGTCCAGATCATCGACCTGCAGGACTTCGTCCCTCCACCTTACCAGGAACCTAGCCAGCGGTTCGTCCCGCCCCTGTTTGATGTGGGCGAGAGCCGTGACGTCCTTCCTGGGGGTGGTGCTGGCAGCGAATTGGGCCATGAACTGCCGGGAAAGCTGTTCGTATGAGTCGATGGTGCCCGGCCTCAGCTGGCCGAACCATTCCTGTGCCGGCCCCCGGAGGGTGCTGAAGAACAATCGGCAGATGGCCTCGTCCGATGCTCCCAGCATGGACAGATTCCCTTGGTAGCTAATCAGATGGGCCTTGGGATCACCAGCTCCATTGTACACCAAGTTGCTCGGGGGTCTGCAGTCCCGTGGAATCTCGACGCTCATCACCCGGGGGGTGAAGGGTGACGTGAGAGAGAAAGAGGGTGTGGCCAAGCCGACGTCCGTTCGTCTGTTCATCTCGTCAATCTGCCGTTCCATCGCCTCCAGCCTCGCATCCTGTGCGGCCCTTCCGGGGGACACAGGAGGCATTGCCTCGACGGCAGCGCTTCGTTGTGCGGCCACAGCATCGTGCGGCCGCCTAAGGATTTGCGCCCCTCGCCGCTGGAAACGTCGTCCAACGGTGTTAATCCTTGGGGTTTCGTCCCCCCTCGAGATGCGGCGGGGAACTGATGGCGTGTGCGCCCTGAACGCAGCAGTGCTAACATTTGTTCGCCCTCCCGTTCCTTGGGAGCCTGAACCTCCACCTAGCCGCTCATGGACGGAGGGCCGGTGGTCGCTGGATCCTGTCGTATCATCGTACGACTGCATACGGCGGATGGGAGAGAGGGGTGTTCGCTGGGTGCTCGCAGAGTACACCTGCTCTTGAGCCTCCCGCTCGTCTGCCAAACGGCGCATGGTGTCAGCAAGTTCCCGCATGAGGCGGGGATCCTGCCTGGCCTCAAGGGGAATGAGGTCAGTGATACCCCCGTTTCCCCCGGAGGTCCATATTGTCGCGGATAGTTCCGAGTTCTGGCCGCGATTCCGGCGGCTTGATTCCAGACGCTCGGAGAGATCACGCTGGTTGTTGCTTCCTGACATCGTGTTTGCTGTAGGTAGATTTAGTAGCTGTTTGGGAGAGTTTCTGGAAACTTTTTGTTCAGTTTCCCACAGACGGCGCCAGTGTTGAGGTTTATTCCTTCAACCCTCAGGCCCAACACGTAAGCCTAAAGATTTCGAGTGGAGTGAGTGTATGAGTATGTGAATATCTAGCCCAACAACTGTCAGATGGATCAGGAAACAGAGGAAATAGCAGGCAATGTAAATAGGTATTATTAACTTCGTAATAACTCCCCTAAGTACAATCTACTTGCTAAAAAGGCACGTCGGCCGTTCGTCTTACGAGGTAGTGTAGATGCTACCAGTAAGAATGCTATAGCTAGAATGCTAAGAATAGAAAGTTGCCAACCCTTTACAATGAAATAAATGCTTCTATTTATACCCGCCAATGGGCAGGTGGCTATGCTGACGTGGAGGCCTGTGGACCGCTGGTGTCCCAACCACCAAATCTTCAGCATTAAATGCACTTCCCGCCAGAATCTAGGTTTCCCGCCTAACTAGTGGGGACGTTCGTCCGCCCGAGAAGCGAGCTGGATCACTCCAAGTGACCCTCAAGAGGTTTCGGCTGTTCGTCCCCTGGCCTTGATGGATTCTCACCGTGTGGATTGGATTTCCTCCGATGACTATGGGCTTGCCTAGGAGACGTTCGTTGTCATCCCTGATGGCCCGTGGTCCTGCGCCTTGTCCCTGCATAGACGTTCGTCGCGATGGACCATTGAGCCCGAACCCCTGATTCCAGACGTTCGTCCCTCCCCAAGGAACATGGGCCTGCGGCTAGCTTTGTGTTCTAATTGGACGTGCGTCTGGTAAAAAAGGGGTTAATGGGCCGGACCTCGGCTTGGGCCATTAACCCAACACAGTTATTTTAGAAAATTTGCATTGCTCTAATCCCATTCAGGGGAATTCCCTTTAATCCTATTTTAGGGATTTTCCATAATATATGTATTTTGCAAATTAAATGTACTAGTTTTTTTTAGGAAAAAACTGACAACTTAATTACTTGCAACCACAAAGCTAGACATGCAAATATACGGAGTACAATTCCAGTGATCTCTCAAGTAAACTTTACTAAATAGCACGT
This sequence comes from Cuscuta epithymum, assembly GCA_945859915.1. Classification (NCBI taxonomy): domain Eukaryota; kingdom Viridiplantae; phylum Streptophyta; class Magnoliopsida; order Solanales; family Convolvulaceae; genus Cuscuta; species Cuscuta epithymum. The sequence continues at coordinate 849,320 of CAMAPF010000999.1, forward strand.
ACATATATGACGTTAGATTAGCAGCACGTTTATCATTAATTAACCATCATGTGTTAATTAATAAGTCGGTTGTCGTCATTTAATATCTCTCTCTATATATACTAGTTTTCTTACGCGCGATGCGCGAGATCGAGGAAAATGCCCAATGCTACTTTATTTGTATTGTTAACTAAATGAAATGTTACATTATTGGTTAAAATAAATGATTCATTTGAAATTACACACAAATTCCAATTTTGATAACAAATGTTTATGTTTGGGGTGCTGCATGCAAAGCTAAAACTGTCTGCATAGTTAAAATGAGCAAGTCACAATAATTTCATAGCAAGAGCAAAAATAATAGCACAACATAAGATTCCCCATTTATACATATTTACAAAATATTGGAATACTATAATTTGTCAAAAAAATTGCTTAATGAGCTTTAATTGAAATCGGTCTTGTTAAAGAACTTAAATGTAAACACAAATAGAAAATTAAAAATATTATTTAAACTTAAATTGAGATATCAGTACTTTAGTTTTTAAGTCTAATCTTAGAAATTCTATTATGCTTCGTAATTGTTAACTTTTGATATTATTATTATTTTATTTATGAACCTCTGAATTATATATATATATATATATATATATATATATATATATATATATATATATATATATATATATATATATATATATATATATATATATAGGGTAAGGTTCAAGTGAGAAGAACCCTTTGGGTGAGAAATGAGAATGAATCTCAGCCATTGGATTCGACTAAGTTGCAGTAAAAGACACTTCATGATGCACTGAAATATGCAATCTAGCACGGTGGCATTTCTGTAAATACTTCTGAAAAATCCGTATTACACGTGTCTAGTGCAACATGAAGCTATTTTGGTGCAACGCCGTCAAATATTAGTGCAACATGAAACAGTTTTAGTGCAACATGTGCAAAATTTAAATATTACTGCAACATAAAGCCAATTTTAGTGCAACTTCGTAAATCCAATGGCTGAGATTCATTCTCATTTCTCACATTAGATGCATTTCTCATCTGAACCAATATATATATATATATATATATATATATATATATATATATATATATATATATATATATATATACATACATACGGAAAAGATCCTGTCCAGCCGGAGGGACAGGATCCTCCGTCCGGCCGCCGCCGTTTAGGGCGGTTCCCGGTGGAGTTTTTTGATGAAATTTTTATGGAATGTTCCTCATCAAGTCTAGTTTATCCACAAAAAATTTCAGCTAAAAGTTCGATCGGGAAGGCAGTCAAATAATTTTTTGAAACATAACTGCGTTTTATATGTTTAAGTTGGAGCAGTTATCTTCAAAAAATTATTTGACTACCTTCCGGATCTAGTTTTTAGCTGAAATTTTTTGTGGATAAACTAGACTTGATGAGGAACATTCCATAAAGATTTCATCAAAAAACTCCACCGGGAACCGCCCCAAAAGGCGGCGGCCGGACGGAAGATCCTGTCCCTCCGGCTGGACAGGATCATTCCTCTATATATATATATTTGCAAATTATACCCTATATTATTATTATTTATAAATATACCCCATATCTGTATTTTATAATTTTTGAAGTTGTCGTATCAATGTAACCGTATTCGCGTATCGGTGTATCAACGTATCCATGAAAGATAGACCAAAACATATCACTAAGTATATAATATTACTCCCTCTGTCTCAGAAAATTCTTCTCAGTTTGACTTGGCACTGAGATTAAGAAAGTGGAATAAAGTGCAAATGCATGGTTGTGGTTGTGTAAAAAATGTGAAATGAATGTGAACCACACAAATTGTCAAAAAATGGTAAGTGAAAAGAATTTTTTGGGACGACCCAAAGGGAAGTAGGAAGAATTTTATGGGACGGAGGGAGTAAAATATACCAGGAGCATCCTACTTGTGAAAACGTAACCTAAATTGATCATGTCAAATAACTTAATCAAATCAATAAATTCAAACAAGATAGTGCTCCTGGATCCTAATCCATAATGATGATTTGATCCGTAAAAAGTGAAACTTTCATTGTGGGAATTATCATTATCACAGGTGAACTTTTGTGTATTGAATTAACAGAAAAATTGAATCTTTGGATGAGAATGGCGACGAGCAGAGTTCATAGTCTTCTGCACTTATTGTTTATGTATAAAAATATTACATATATAAAAGTATTGAATGGGGTTGTGATATTTGGATGTATAAATTACTTAAATGATTGATCATAATTCTATCACAAGTCAAAGTTTTTAAAATTAACAGAGAATTGTATGCATGATTGTGTAAATAAATAGTTCAGCCTTTAGATCGTTGATATATATAGATATACTAATTACTTTACTATTACTCCGTACAATTTATATTGATATGTAAATATAAAGATTCTTGTTATATATTATTACAAAATATATTTATATTTTTCATCTGTATAATTTATGACGTTTTTTTTGTAGTCCTTCATTGATCATAACAATTTATGTTTGACAATCAAACAACCTTGTCTAATAGATTTCCTTTCATTTTAATCGTGATATTAAACAAAGGTGCTTTCTACGGTACCTTACATGTATTACCGGTACGGTACCTGTGCTTATGTGGTCCAATAATAATAAAACACGTGGATATGTTAACATGTTGATTTGATGACCCGATTCAATTTAAGAAAATTCAATTTTGCAGTTTAGTCCTTCAAGTAAACAGCTGCTTGTAACGGAGGGGAACTCAATCCTAACGGAGTCTGCTATTGGCATCCTTCTTGTTTCCTGTTCTCCACCGCAGCCGCAATAAGCTTTTCACAGGCTTCAGTTGTCAACTTGTCAATGGACGTCGCCCAATCATTTGAGATTCGCGACGCCTAGGACAGAATCTCTTCAACACATTCTACTTATTCGGTATTTATGCAGTTACTTCATCAATATAAATGTAGGGTTTTAATTTGTGCAAAATAGCTATGGATTATGGATAAAAACAGAGCTTTTAGGACTTGTTTGTCTGCAAAAAGTTGACCATCTTTATAACTTTATCTCTGTAAACAAACTTTAGCCTTATTTACAAGTTTCTGTTTATGCTATTTTTAATAGATTGATTTTTGGGTTTATTCTATCTCATTTTTTTGAATTTTTATTATGTTTTTTTGGTACTGAATACATATGTAAAGCGTCTTGGTTATCTCACGAATTCAATGTAGTTCTAAGGAATAGGCTCTTTCGCGTATTGTGGTTACATCTTGAAACGTGTGGTTACACTGTTAGAACTCATTGGGAGCTCAGAAAATAAAATATATCATACCAAGGATAGAAGTTAATTTAGTTCTGAAGTATTGAATTAATGTATAGTTACAGCTTCTCATTTGTGAAGTTTATACAAAAATTGTTCAAAGCTTCATGCTTATATGCTTTCTTTTGTCACTCTCAATTAGAACCGTTTTGGTGTGTTCCGAGATGCACGTTTGTTGTCAGCAAGCTTAGGTTCACAATAAAGAGTTCTAATTACATGTTATTTAGGACATTGATGATATGGATCATGATTTTGAAGGGCATAGTCGCATAATTATAGGACTATTGGGCTAGGTACCTTGAGATGATTTTTATTTTACTTGTTCAAAAGAGGAAATGTTATTGCTGTGTAATTTAAAGATAATTGTTATGTTCTGCTGCAGGCTTTGAGAAACAAAGCATTTCAGTCAGGAAATCATGCAGAATCTACTGAACATTACAGTGCTGCTATATCGTTTAATGTTAAGTCATGACCTTTAACAACCATTTGTGGGGCAAATTTTGGATGTCATTGCAGGTTGCAACCTGTCTAGATCTTGATGGAAATTATGTAAAGGTGTGATACATAGATTTCCTTTTGCAATATGGTCTCCATATCATGCCCAATTGGTTTTGACGCCTTGGTGGTGGTGCTAAGTGCATGTAATCGTAGAGAATTTGACAAAAACATTCTTCAAGAAATATTATTTCTTGTTTTCTTACATTATCTTAAAGTTGTCATCTGCCTTGCTGAGTTTTATAGATGTCCTGTCTGTATTCATTCATTGGGAGTACTTGTATGCAGGCAATATAATATCTAGACGATCATCATTGCTTGAGATGGTAAGGGATTTTGGACAAGCAAGCTTCTGATCTTTAAAGACTTGTTACCTTCTCACCATGCAATTGGAAAATAAGATAAACCAATCAAATAGAAGTTCTATTGTTAATGAGCTCCGCCAAACACTACAGAAGCTTTTGAGAATGGAGACGAAGACAGAAAGGAAATTCCTTTGAATATGTATCTCATACGCAATGTCATCATTTTTTTGAAAGATACGCCATGTCATCATTAGTTTCCATTTTATCAAACATTCCGAATTAAATCCCATATTATTCCAAGAAAAAAAAATTGTGATTTCTTATACAAACCTATAACTGCAGCAGCTAAACCTTATTAAAAACGAAAGTGTTAGATCGATCTCCCCACCCAGCCAAATAAAAAAATCTAAACTCATGTCTTATGTACATCCAAATTTCTCATATGACATCACTATACTAAAATTCATTTTGTTCAAAGAGTAACTTAGATACAACTAAAACTAAAAAAAAAACTCGAATATAAACTCACCTATAAAACCTTAACATACTCTTTAACACTAACAGAAATAAGAAGTACGTAGTTAACATAAAATCACCGCCATGTGAACTTCAAATAAACTCTATCAATCAGAGGATTTTAAAAACAAAACTAATGTGAGACTCTAATTTGTTGTCACATCTTCTTCACACAGTGCTTTTTTTTGTTCATCAGGCAAGTTCCTCCTGTCATTGGTCTTCAAATTTTTTATAGTTAGAATGTATGATATGATACTAAAGAAACTGATGGTAATTAGGGGTGGACTCGGGCCGGTCGGCCCGAACCGGCCCGGTCACTGTTTGGCCCGGCCCGGCCCGTGGCCCGGTGGGTCCACCGGTTCGGTTTGGCCTGGCCCGGGTGCTGGGCGGTCCGGGCTCGGGCCCAGCTTTTGGTGAACCGGCCCGGCCGGTTCGGGCCCAGTCCGGGCCGGATTTTTTTTTTTTTGAAATTTTTTTAAGTTTTAGGTTGGATTAGGTATTTTGGGCCATTTGAGGTGGTTTGGGATGGTTTGGGGTTGAGGGGGACGGGTGGGGGTTAAATAGAAGAACCAAAAACCAAAAAAAAATATGTTGGCTGGTTGGCCCGGCCCGGTTTGGCCCGGAACCGGCCACCGGCGGTTCGGGCTCGGGCCTAGTTTTTCTGAACCGCGAACCGGCCGGGCCCGAACCGGCCCGAGTCCACCCCTAATGGTAATACATGCTCTTTTGTACAGTGCACTGTTAGATAGGTTTTCTGCAATGATCTTGAAAAAAAAATCAAATTTTGAAAGGTCTGAAACAAAAAACAGTCATTCCAAATTATTTCACATTATTTTATTTCACATTATTTCACATTTTTAACAGGCAAGCAGGTAATTAAAGCATTATTTTATTGCTGAAAAAGAAAAATTTCACATTAATAATCCCACCTATTATCATTCTTCCCATATTAATCCCATATATCTATAATTCCAAAATAATCCGAACTTAAAGGTTACTCTTCTCAAAATGTCCCCAGGTGACCTGAAACTTGTTTGGCCGGTGAACTCTATCAATCTCTATCCTAACATTTTTCTGTATGCCTAAAAATCCTCCGTCTCTATCTTTAAACCATGGCTTGGAACTATTAATTCGAAGAAGAAGAAGACAGAGAAAAACATGAAGAAGGGGTTGTGGTTCCCTCAAACAGTTTAAATTCGAGCATTAGAATCTTTCGTTAAAAAATGCGATGAAATTCGAAAGAAGAAAGATGAAGAATAAATCAAAGGACACAGATGGCTATCTGCGTAGAATAATCATTGGTATTTATAATGACGACAATGAATTGAACTGAGTAGCTTTGCAGGCTATTCTTCTTTCTTCCCAAATGGGTTTTCTTGACCCGTCAGCCTTCCTGTTTCTGCACATGAAGAACCTATTCAGATGGAGAATGTCCAACTTTAATGGTAATTGCAAATTGGAATTTTAATAATGGGGTACCCTATCCATTACCCGAAACCGGGATTTCCGCAAGAGCAATGGAAAAAGGGGATGGATGCCATTGAGAAGAAAGAGGAAAGAAAACGCAGTTGTGCACCACAGGGAAGATAAAAGAAAAGGGAAAAGAAAAAGAGAAAAGATAAAGGAAAAAAATAGTAAGACCAATCAGAGGAAGCCACATGATCAAGTAACCTGCTCAAATGGTTTGTTTAGGTCACCGGGTTAATTTTAGAAGATAACCCATAAAGTTTAGATTATATTGGAATAACTCATATCTAGGATTAATATGAGAAGACTCTTGATAGGTCAGATTATTCTTATGAAATTTTCCTGTGAAAAACAGGTTCCAAAGAAACCATATACGTAGTATCATATTGATTGAAGCACATTTCATGGTTGCCTCGTAGGAGAAAAAAATTCTTATATTTAATCTTGTAGCAAGGAGAAGACTAATTGTTTCTGCTTACCACAGTCAACAGTCTCTAAGTCTCTTGAGAAAAGATGATTGGCCATGAATATCACCTCCAGAGTACATGAGACACTACTTTTCAACTTGTGTATCAATCTGCTGCATAATATATCACTAGGCAACCATGTGATTATGAACATAGATTACTACATTGATCATAATTGTTTTATGTCATCACAAAAGAAATACGAAGTACTCTGTAACATTTAGTTGAGTGGCCAAAGGAAAATCTTTGAACTTTGTTGGCCAAAAAGGCCAACCACTGAACCTATAAAACTAACAATACAGATAGCCTGAATTTAAGCCAGTATTCAATTGAAATATCACAAACTAAGAGAAAAAAGCGCATTAACAGAAAAAGAGTAATAGAATTAGATAAAGAATACATAATAGAGGAGCAATAAAATAAGTAGCATACTCTTTTACACATTAAACCAAAAAAAATCTACTACACATGAATATGTATGTTTCAATTCACAACAAATCTTGGTAGGTGCATCGAGTTCAAAAAGATTAGACGGGGTGAGAAATATCTCTTTGGATTCCAACCAAATCCTTAATGTCTGACTTCAACAATTCACTACAAGAAAAATGCCAAATTGCAATGCACATTTCCGTTGCAAAATGTTCGATTTCCGTTGCAAATTGTGTTTTGCAACAACAAATGCAATGGACCAAATTCCGTTGCATTTCACGTCCTTGCAATTATTTGCAACGCTGGCTCAATCCGTTGCAATGATATGCAATGAAAAAAGCAACACATGTATTTCCGTTGCATTTTGTTTGCAACAATCATATTCTGTTGCATTTTCCATAGCTAATTTTGCAATGTGTTTTTCCGTTGCAAAAAATGCAATGGAAATGTAGTTGCAATTTCAATTGCAATGTTTGCAACAAGTTGTATACCTTATTGCAAGTTACGTTGCAAATTTGCAATGGATTTAACCGTAGTTAAGTTTATTTTGCATTGCAGTTTCCGTTGCAAAAGTGCAATGAAATGAATTTTTGTTGCAAATTTTTTGTTGCATTGCAGCCTGTATTAAATAATATTTTTAAACCGTACAACAATACAACTAAATCATAACAACGATGAACATCAATAGTAATGTCTCAAATAATAACAAAATTTTATAAACTATAAAGAATGGGCTTTCCGACCTCTTGGTAACAATAGTAATGTCTCGAATAATGAATACGTCTTTAAGAATACTACTAATCAAATGACTTATTAAAATCGACCATCATCTTTAAAAGAACTCTATCTATTACTGGCTAAAGTTTCAATCTACTCTTGTAAAGCACGGATGACATCATCTGTTTTTTGTTGCTTTTGTTCCGCTTGTTGTTGAAATTCCTTCTGTTGTTCCACGGTCTTTTGCAAATGTTCCACCTGAGCTTTCAAATGATTAATATCAGCACTACTACATTGTGGTGATGAAGTGTCCATTTCAGAATAGTACTCTGAAGCTTTACGATGAATATTTTGTGTACCATATGAGCCAACTCCATACAATCTATTTTTTGAGTCAGGTCCACCAACAACATCATAGAACAACTCATCATCATCTACTTCCTCACCAATATCAATTCGCTCCTCACGACGTGAAACGAATTCCTCCTATAATATTTTATTGAATTAATATAAGAGCAAATTATTTAAATAATAATAATAGATTTAAAACATACTTACATTCACTTCTTTAGCCTGATCATTTATAAAAGTCTCTCCATCGTGATTATTTGTATGCGTATACAAAAAACCTTATAACTTGTCACTGTAGCTCGGGAGTCCTTTTCCTACATAATAATCATTTGTTACGTACAATGTTAGAGAATTAGAGTAATCAACAAATGGATATCATATACATCACAAGATTGGACATGTTGAATAAATAAATATATTCTTTTTATTTTAATGAAAGAAGCCTCATTGCAGAAATTAAACAAAACAAAATCATACATTCACTCAGTTCGCACACAGCACATTATGGATTAACAATTGCTCAAAATGGGTCAAGAAAATTTTCTAATAAAGAAACCATAATGCATGCTGTGAAATTGTACGATAAAATTAAGAACAAAATAAAAATAAAACAATGCAAGGCTTGAAGCAATCCTAAAGTTTGAATTCAACATAAGACGTTGTTCCTGCTACAAATCTAAGAAGTTGGCTTTTGCTTCTTGGGCATCCTGTAACCGCCAACAATATAAGCATGATCACGCTCAAACAGTTCAAGGGTAACCTGCTCTTCAGCTTTGCACAAGCATGATCACGCTCAAATGTGATTAGCCTCAGCAGGTACAATGCTATCTATGCAATTCGCCTTTATGGATATGACAAAATGCCCTTCAGCTTTCAAAAAGTAGGAGGCATAACCTTTGTCACTGGGACGATTAGGGTTTAGCAAATAGAAGCTAAATAAAATATATCCATATCATATATTCTCTTAAAATGCATAATCAAGGTATATATGTTTGAATAGAGATAATTAATAACTAGTGTAACATGTAGTTTCAAGAAGGAATAAGGAGCTCAAGTTGAACACGGTCAAAACGTAATGTCATAAGCAAACTCGTTGATAGCAAAAAAACAAAAGAAATAGTTTTAATAAACTTACAATTTGACTGGCAATTTGGCATGAGATATGGCCCCACTAGTACGAGCAGAGGGGGCAGTCTTCTCTAATTCACCTTGACGCCTATTTTTTTTTTCTTTGATTAGATTTCTTATGAAATTCTTCACTACTCCACATAGTCATCCAACTGTCCCAAACTTCTTGAGTGATTGATGAATTCCTCTGACATCTTCCTGTTTTCATATTACTGAGATAATGGGAATATCTTTGTTTAGCTTTTGTAGTCCACGCTGCCTTTATTAAAGATTCTATTATAGGATTCCAATAGCAATGCTTCTACAGTTCATTGTACATTTAATATAAGTCAACTAAAATACTACTATAACAATTGTTAGCTGCCAATTATCTTTTCTTGATTGTTCATAGTTAAAAATACAAAATATAAGATAAATGATTGAAAAAGTACCTTAAACTCATCCCGATAAAACGTTATTATATCCCCAAAGACTGAAATCTCAAAGTAGCTAACACCCTCCACTAGTCTAGCAGCTAAGACTCTTCAATGTATAGCCCCAAAGACTGAAATCTCAAAGGTGATAGATTAAATAGAGAAGAAGATAAGAGTGCAGTTCAAAGTCAAGAAAGTGAGTGGTCTCTGAGGTTTAACTAAAAAATATTTGTTTATAATTCAAAGTCTCTTATCTTGAAAATCTAGTTTAGCAATTTATCTTGAATTTACTCGAAATTTGAGAATCGAAATGTCTGGTTTCAATAATCTTCAAGAAGGACGATCCTGGAAAAATAGAGACCTTGTGTGATAAAAAAGAAACAGGCCTTCTTTGATAATGAATTTATCAAAAGCTCTTCTTTGAGACAAAGTTAAATTTTCAAATCTTCTTTTCTTTTGAATTTCTCATGTCCAGATTGGGAATTGATGATATTTCTTTGAAAATACAATTCCTATAATCATGTACATGCATGTTTACTAATTTAAGATAAAAGTGAATTTAATTTTGACTTAACGACTTTAAATCCGCATCCTAAAAAGTAAAGTGATAACATATTTATATTGATTTATTATATATAAATAGTTTAATTAATTCACCAAAAAATTACACAAAATAAAAAATACTCTGTAACTAATTAGGAGGCCTAAGCCCTAATGGCCCTAATAAATAATTAAAGTCAGCAATTGAAATACAATATCACATAAAAATAAAGATTAATAAATAGTAGTAATCTATTAATAATCCAAACATAATAAGAAAATCAATGATTCAATGATATACAATTTAAAAGTTAAATTCAAATACGTAGTATAATAGATAAACCTCATAACTTACCTGTGAGGATGCGGATGCGAGCCGTTGCATGTGCTGTGCAAGTGCTGGACTGTTAGAGTGCAGCGGGCGGCGGCTAGCAGCGCTAGAGGCTTGACAGAGCGCCTTGGCTGCAAACGGCAGTTGGCGGCAGGACTTCGTGAGGTGGTGATTTCGTGCCCTTAGTTGAATGATTTGAATCGTTGCTTATTTGAGAATTCAGAGGAGCGGCGAAGTACAAGACCTCCCTCCCTTACTACTTCGTATATTTCTCTATTGTGGACTTGGGCCTAATACTATTAGTCTATTACGAATTACTAACTTTCTTTTTTAGCCTTCCTTTTTTGAGACCATGTGCACAAAGAAGAAAGAAGGCCGTGTAAGGGTACGGTTACGGAGTATGAAGTAAGGAGGTGACCTTAAATTTATTTCGCTGGGAAGTACTCCGTATATTTTTTTAGGGTTTTTCTCTGATGCCACCCCATTTTAGAGGGCACGGATGCACTACCTTTCTAAGGTTGACATGTGTGTTACTAATCTCCACATCATTTGGTCAAATGGTCTCCTACTTTTAAAAAATAATTTGCAAAACAGCCCCTTAACTCTTCTTCGTGGTCTCCGTTAACGGAGAAGAAACCTCCAACATCACTCCGTTTAATACGGATTAACTTATTTGTTTTTCAATTTCCAATTCTTTCCTCTCCCTCTGTTCGATTGCATCTAGTTACAGATTTCAAGAACAACTACAGTACTTCTCCCCCTTTTTCATCCGACTGAACGAGTGAGACTGTGAGAGGTTAACGAGTGAGAGGTTGTGGCAGTCGGCCTAGCTACGACTCTTGTTCTTCCGTTCCATTCACCGTACACACCACGCATCGAATGTCCTCTGCCGCTTTGCCTCATACCTGGTTTTGAACTGCGTCTTCGATTGAACACACACGTGGTCCCTGCCTGCTCCTTGTCGTCTCAATAATCGCCACAACACTGCTGGAAGCGGCGAAGCAGTGTATTGCCTCCTTGGACCTCGGCTCCTGTCGACTAGCCGCCCCATCTTTCCTCGCATTCTGCTTTGGACTATTGGACTCCTAGGTGATGAATTGACGGAGATGGCAAGTATTGAGGTACTCCGTACTACTCTCACTGCTAAAATTCATCATGCCTTATTAAATGACGGAGATGCCTTAAAAATTAGGTTTTATAGAACCCGTGTCAAATTTTCATGAATTCATATACCATATGAACACAGTATTACCCTAATTGCAATTTTATAAGTGACTAAAACAACTTCCGATTTTATAAAGTTCAGAATGTTGAACTTTTAAATGAAACGTTACTTTCACTTTTATGATAGTTCATAAGTTTTTACTTTTTAGATTGATTTGTTACTCCTGTTTTTATTCTTAGGATAGTTCAGAATGTTGGAATTTAAAGTCAAACTAGACAATCATTGGTTTCTTACTACCATTCATGTTTTCTCCACTCTTACAGCCGTAGGAGTTGTTGTCCAATTCATGTTTATCTTCATCCTAACTGAAGCTAGTAATTAATTTATACCACTTCCTTCATTTGCAGGAGCTCCTCTGCCATAGTTGGGACTAGGGAACCCAATAGGGCTTGATAAGTCTTCTGGTTAGAAATCAGGTTGTTGAGAGTGCCAAAAGAAATATCTCAGTTCTTGCTCCTTTTCTTCATGTTAGTCATTTACATTCTCAAACTTGTACCAATTCATTTTTTTAATTTCTATCTTCTTTGATTCACCATAATTGTATGGTTGCTGATCACGATTCATTTACCTCCTTGTGAGTTTCTTGTGAGTTTCATTGTAGAAATGTGTGAAGATATATAAAATGCTGAAAGAAGAAGTATTTATTACTTTTATTCCCTTTTTGGCACTGTTTCCACTTTCAACCGTACTTTTAACATAAAACATGCATACTATACGGTGTATAAATCCTTCATACATAGTAGTTATGTGCTATGAGTGCAGTGGGTTTTTTAAGAATAATTGAAAGATGTGAACTTTTTCTTCTTTGGTTGTATAATAAGGTGGTCTGTCCATTTGTTTCAGGTTAAAGAGATTCCGGAAATGTTCTTGACAGCAAATGATTACCTGAGCTCATTTATATATCCTCTTCTTGAAGAAATGCGCGCTGATTTGTGCTCAAACATGAAAAGCTCACTCCACAATGCTCCTGCTTGTGAGGTAAAAAAGCTACAAAAGTCAAAGGGTTTTAACCCTCCAAAGCAGTTGTTCTACAAAGTTATGTTAAAGAGAAGCAGAGAGGGTAATGATATGCGTGTACTGCCGTACAAACCAGAGTCTGGTGATCTAATTACTCTCTCTGATGTGAGACCAAGGCGCATTGAGGACCTGAACAGACCAAAGTTGTCCTATCTCATAGCTGTTGCGCAAACAAAAGAAGAGGACGATGAATCTGATTGGTTTCCCATATTGTCATCAAAGCCCATTGAATTCCTTAAATCTTTCGAGGAGGATAGGCGAAAAGGAAGCAAGCTTTTTATTGTTTACCTTACTAATCTGACAACTAATATTCGCATATGGAATTCTCTGAATGTTAACCCGGCGAATACAAACATGAACATTATACGAACAGTGCCGCATAAGGATCCAAATGTAAGACATTTCTCTCTTTTCCTACCTACTTTGTGTTTCATTGAATAAATATAAACAAACTAATAATAGCATATGGTGTTAGAAGATTTAGCGCTTATCAGCTGAATATGAAATTCCAAACCATCACATAAGGTTTATGTGGCTTTTAGAACGGAAGCCCTTATTATATCATAGCTTTCATGATCTTAATTACAAATCAAAATAATTAGGTTGATCTTTTATGATGAAACCTCAAACAAGTCTTTAAAAGTATTGTTTATTTTTTGTTTCCACTCAAAAAGTATTGTTTATTTTTTTGACTCCAAAAGTCTTTAACAAGTTTTTTGTTAATTAACAAGTAACTCTACACTCCAGTGTTTGCTGCAATGGTTCAAGGCGTGCACAAGGAAAGATGGGAAGGTGAGATCATACACTCTTATCAGAAATATCTTTTACATCATAGTTTGTGTACTCTTAGGAGCTGGTTCAATTTTTTCCTCTCAAAGTATCAGGCTATGTCTAGAACCTGGAAAGTGGTACTTAAGTCAAGGATAAAAAACCTTGTCCATAACATCGATTTTTCAATATATGTTTTTGCCTTGCAAATATGAACAAAACCAATAATTTGATACAGGTTATTTTATTTGCTGATATTTACTACGGAGTATTATTTAAAAAATAATACTTGGCAGTTAGTGCTCTGCTAATTTTCTCTGGAAGTAAAGAATGATCACTATAGTAATGTTATTATGTATTATGTAAATTCTCTATTTTTAGCTATGTTTGTTAATAATAGTTCAACACATGAACAGAATAAGTAGTTTCTTACTTTCGTTTCGTGTGTGGCAGAAAAGGATACTCCCATAGCTCCCACAATGTTAAGATTAGGATTAATTTGGTAGAAAAAGTTTCTCACGTTTCTGCAATGGATGCTTCTTTTATTATTGTGGGGGGTGAGTTGTGATTAATTTCAACTGTGGAATATTATAGTTCACTCTGTATGTCCTAAAGTAATGCCATTTTCGATTAGGGCTGCTGGATGGAGTTTGAACAATCTATTGGTTATTAATGCAGATTAAAAAAATTGTACATTTTCTGCCGGAACATCACAGAGTACACTCAGAGAAAGAATAGTTGAACTCATTGAATGACATGACATTCTTTATGCACAGCCTATAGTGTCCAATTTAAGTGAGCTATGAGAAGGTTATAGGTATGTTGAGATTTTAGGCTCTTCTTCAATTCTTTAAAAGCAGTGGAAAATCAAAACTAACATTAACATAAATGCAGTAGAACCTAATCCAGTTTAACTAAATAAGGATTAACAAGGTAAACAATATAGGTATAAAATCACTTATGCAGAATATCGCGCCGCAAAATGTTATTGTATTTAACGAGAATGGCTCACTTTGTGTACTAGACATCTTTTCCTTTCTAAATCAAGTAGGACATCTAATCAGACTAGTAGAAAATAGTTGTATATGGAACTCTAGACTATGAGAGTATGAGTATATAGAAGCTCCCGATTTGTTCAAACATATGCTAATTGTGAATTGAACCAAGCAAAGATTCAGAAGCTCCATATAGTCAAGTTTTTCAACATAACTTGTGGGGGTCAAACCTTTTGCTCCCAAAGTTGAATTATGTGTGCACTTCTCTAAAAGGGTATTCTGGTGTTCATTGTTACCATTTTGTCCCTTTATTTGGTGCTCACATTGATAGCTTGAATTTTAAATGAAATCCTTGAATTTAATTAATTATAGGTTCAGAATGACTCTATGAATAATCTAGCTAATTGAACCCAAGCTGGAATCGTTTGTCCTTAAATGAGAGTATGTAAGCTGTATTTCTTACAGTATATAAGTATATTTATGAATCACGATATCTGTTATTACTATGTCCTGCATTTTAAAAGTATGGTAAATATGCCCCAGTGAAGCATTTTTTTTGCAAATAAAATTCTATACGCCTGTCTATAAGAGCTGAAGTACTAGGGTGTGACTATTTTTCAGGACCACCAGGTCGGGGGACGGAACTGAGCGTGTTTGACCGACCAATATACCTTACATGAGTGGCTAACATTCAGTGATTTTAGGTTCATTTCTTTTCATATCTAGATTTGCTTTTGGCTTATCTAAAGAGTTCTTTAACCTTTCAACAGTGTGATTATAACATATTTTCTTGCTGGATGCATTTTCTCGCTGCATTTTCTTAAGTAACTTGCTGATCTTGGAGTACATGTTTTTTTTTGTAGTTGGAGAAGACTTTACAAGAAGCCCAAACAAAATCTAATTAGACCTAGCGTGCCCGAGCCAAAATTGGAAATGCAAGGTCTCTAAAAGTTGTAGTCCAGGATCGATCACTTGAAGTGCTAGAAAAGTTGAACATGGCTAATGTTAAACTTGCAGAAGCAAGTAGGAATAAATTACATCTTGACATGAAATTGAAAAAACTTGAGACCCGTGTAACTGTTCTCAAGACATAACGTCTACCATTCAATAAGAGTAAGATTTTTTACTTTATTTAGACTCTTTGTGGGTTAGGGATACTTACAGTTGACAAATTAAAAAAGTGAACATTGTGACTACCATAGGAAGCTAGGAACCTCGACATGTTTTGCAAAATATTAGTGAGTTCTATACTATTATATAATCATTGGTCATGAAAGTGTAAATCTGAAATTACGCGCTGCCATTAATGACACTGCAAATAACTCACAAAGCCTAACCAAAAGAATCACCTAAGACATGCTCTTCTCAAAAGAAAAGAACAAACTCCCGTTTTGGTAATTGTAGATATCTCTGTCAAATATTATATGAACTCCTTTACAAAGAAATTTCAGTTTATGATTACTTTTATGCACCAGCCATTGATTTTTTTTGTTTACTGGCTTTTGATAACACGTTATTTTATTTTCTTTCAAATTTCTGCCCAATTAATTAATAGCAAGTTATCGTCCACGATCTATTTGTTGCAAGCTTCTACAACTATAGTTGGGATTAGTAAGGTGATGTTGAATTGAATTTTTATTTTCTTACCTTTTCTGTTTCAGAAAGATGACACATTGTCTAGAAAGAAGCATACAAGGTTATTTCGTTCATGCTCCAGAAAACAATAAATGAAGTTATTCCCATAATGCTCCAGGTAAAGTGCCAATTATTTATGACTCAAATCATTTAGTGTGCCTTACATTTAGTTTTATACATTTTGCACTTTCAAAAACAAAGTATTGCAAATACCAAATCTAAATCATCCCTTCATTTAGTGTGTCTGCTAACAATCCCAAAACTATGCAAATTTTTTATTTAGTGATAAAAGTAATAGCTCTCCATGGAATAGTAACCACAGTAACACACATGCATATTAGCCCAAACTTCTGGTGAAGAGGGCTTAAACTATTTAGGTTACATCAAGGAAACTTGATACATGATAAAGATATGACCTTTCGAAAAAAATTGGAATGATTTCATATCTAACTCAAGGGATCTATTCAACATGTCAAAATAGCGAAATTCATCAACCAACCATACAACACTAGGAAGATCATAACTCCTTAGCAATCAAACAGATTCTGAAAACGCAATTTTAAAATGCAAGCATGGCACACGCCAAATTTATTTTAGTAATAAAACATTCCCAACATTCCTTTGTTATGCCCGTAGAAAATATAGAAACAAATGTTATTTGGAATAATTAAACTTCAATCAAGAACTTCATCACACATATCCTTCTTTATTTTTACCAATTTCTTGGTTTCTGTCTCTATCTTTCCCCAATTTTGAAATGAATGCCCAATTATTTGATCCTTGATGCTGTTATAAGAGTTGTTGACTAGATCAATTGCAATCCGCATCCTTGACTCGTCATTGACCTATGTCAGTGCATTCAACAAGGCTTATTAGCATTATAAAGTCGAATGTAGTAAAAAAGATAGTGATTTCATTACCTTTATGTTATAAAGGTCATCCCATTCACACTCCTTCATCCAAGTCGCTACCCAAACTCCACAATCGTTACTGAAATGATACAATTAATAGCTGGCAGGTTTGAACATTTACACAATGCTACAATAATTAACAACCAGTCACCCATACAGTTTCAATATAAGGTAAGATTCTTACGAGCCTGTTGCTTGTTGTCCAATATTATGTGGTTCAACGATTTTGAATTCGGAGATTCGTGGCTTTGGTGTTGCGCTGGGGTACTGATAAAATGAGTTGTCCAACAACATGTGCTCCATAAAAACTCCCTGTGCATAAAATATATTGAGTACACAATACTATGTACGTAGTGCCATTCCAAATAACTAACTAAAATTATTTACGTAGTAGTGTTTACCACAAGTCTTGCAATCCTTCTCCTTTCATCCGCAGTTGTGGTGGTCTTTTTGGAATCCAATAATATCAGCAATTTTTTATTCATGTCAATCACCAACAAGAACCAGTGCAGTTTTCCATCATTTATGGGAACAAATACCTACGTGGCATTACTTATGTTCAATCTGGAGCCCATATTCAAAAAGAAATTTGAACTGCATTTCTTAAAAAAAAAATCAATTGACCTTGGTTAATTCTTCTACTCTACCCATAAAACGATCCTTGTAGAACCCCATCAGCGTTGTTGGACTTGTAGTCCAGCTAAGAACATATTGCTGCCAACACATGTACATAAAAATATCAAAGGAACTAACTTATTTGAAAATTAAATTTAAATTAATTTGTTTTGAACTTTATTACCGCAAATACAGTTGGCAAGAACCAACAGGCTGCATTTTGACACACTAAGCGTTGTTGATAGGTGAGCATACAAGCAACTAATGTAAGCACCTAAAGAATCGTAATGATAGCTTAAGAAAATGATATTCTACAAATGTTTTGTTTTACTAAATATAAATTAATGTAAAATATTTTAGATGTCACCTCTCCATCAACCATTTCCTGTGGAACAAGTGTTTTCAGTGTTTCTCGATCCCCTTTCATGAAATCAGTTTCAATTAATATTTCTTTCCTGTATAATGATTAAAAATAAAATAAAATAAAATAAAATAAAATTGTTTTTGATATATATGAAATTGAAAGTAGATTAGACACAAACCCATCGTGCCGAGCATCCTTGTTCCGGCCGAATATGTATGCAACAACTGCAGCTTCAATTTCTTCCAATATCATGTTTGCAGGAGGTCTAAACACAACAGGTATCCACTGCAAAATGTGTAAAAGTTATTACCAATATATTTACATTAATTTAGTACCAATATAAGAGTATAAGAAAGTGTATTTACATCTGGTATCTTGATTCCCGATGATCTTCCATCATATAATGGAGTATTCATTGGGTTATAGTTAAGATAACATGCAGATGAGTTTCCGTCAGTTTTGTGTTTGAACAATTTCTTTGCAGTTTGAGATCCTATCCTCCGTTGAGCAATTTTTTTTCTTTCATTGGTTGGTGGAGACGTAAGCTTCTCTTCAAGAGGTGAATTGAATATTTTCATAAAGTTGGTGTTTGTTGGGCTTCCCAAAGGATAGTTTTTGGGACTGGAGAATGAAGTGACCATAAAAGGTGCTCCACAAAGAGGTTGTTGTGAAGTGTACCCATTGGTGGTGGAGTTTTTTACAATAGCTTGGTTTAGATTATTGACAACCTTCGTTAGCTCTTCTACAGATTTTCGAAGATCCTTGAACTCCTCTCTTGTGACCTTTGAGATGTACATAGAAATATAGAAGGTATTAGTAGCTTAGTTTTAAAAGGCACGAGGCGGCTTGAGGCGATTTCATTTATTTACCCGAGGCGTGAGGCGCTAGGCGATAAGGCGCTCGCCTCACGGATCTCAGCCACATTTCTTTGGTGAAATATATTTTTAGTACTTCTACTTCAAGCACTCTTCTCAAAAAATACTTCAAACTATTAAACAATCTTAATACACATCATGAGAGAAATAAATATTTATTAAAGACAATAAGTCAGAAGCCTAACAAGTATATGTTATTGAAAGAAATAATCACAAAAACTATGCATATAAGCCTTATATATAAAACAATTAATAGTCATTTTGTGATAAATTGTTATATCTGTTAATAGTAATTTCAATAATTATCTAATAAACTGTTATATAAAAAATTGTTAAAAAAGGTTAATAATAAAAATGTCATTTTGTGCAATACATAGTTAATAAATCAGTGTTATAACACTACAATATATATTATATAGTATTGTGATATTATCATTGACAAACTATCATTGTTATGTAATTAACTATTAAAAAAAGCTTTCAAAAAAACTATAAAATAATACATATTTAATTAACAAACTATCACACAAATACAATTCTGTAAAATTAATTACAAACAGATTTGTAAATTTAAATAATTTTATAAATTTAAAAACTTAAAAGACTTTTATTCAGTTATCCATCAAAACTTATAAATAGCGAACCATAATATGTACGTAGTATTAGTTATCTAACTTTTTATTTAAATAATTTTAATATTTTTATAAATAAAACAACATAAAATAGAAAAGAAACTCTCAAAAAGTAGTAGACAAAAAAAAAAAGTAAATAGACTTACCTGGGACGCAGATAGCAGCAAAAGAAACTCTCAAAAAGTAGTAGAATTAGTAGTACCAAATTGGTCAAACAATATATAGTATAGTAGTAGAATTACAAAGTAAATGATACTCTCAAAAACAGTAAATGATACCATGTCATCTTTTGCATCGTTGTGTTTGCAGGAACTCAAACGCCGGTGCGGGCTATCTACTTCTTTTTCATCGGAGTTCATAGTGGGAACGCTTTCACATTTGCTTAACATGGTAAATTTGATATATTTAAGACATTAGACTATTACAATTAAGAATGTATGTAAACATAATTCACCCTTAACAATAATAGTTTTACTCTAATTACCAGAAACTAAGGTTGTCTTATTTTTGTTTACGGAAGTCATCAATTTAGTTCAGGAAAGAGAACAAACCTTGATGATAGTTCTATTAAGGAAGCTGCTTTAATTTGTTTTTTTATTTCACGTGATGCAGAGTGTGTTCCTCGTAGTGATTCTATCCTCCTAGCACGAGAACACAAATAGAGGGACCTGCTGTTTGGAGCCATAACATTCAAGTGTTGATAGGTGTAGGAAAAAGTAGTTCTAGCCTCAGCAAGAGTAAATAGTAGTAAATATGAAGAGGTAATGGCAATACGTATGCTTATGTTAGTTTCTATAGACTTGTGTAGTTATGTACAATGGGTGTTGGCAATGGACCATAAGCAGGACACATCGGTCCCATTGAAATGCTATTTTTGACATTACATGACAGTACAATTTGCATGAATTGCCGTAAGTTTAGTACTTTTTTTTAACAATGGCATCTGGACAAATTTTTATAGTAAATCTTGATCCACTTTTTGAAGATTCTTTTAATTTTTATAGTAAAAATAACTGTTTATTTTTTAGAGGTATAGGTTTTAAAAGTAAATGTTTGACAATTGTTTTATTTTTAAAGATTAAATCATGTTATCTAGGATCAATTTAATAATAGCACTGCAGCAACTGTCCATAAAAAATGGAGTATTAATTGATACAGAGTACATCTTTAACGTAATAGGAACCAAAATACAATATAGTTGTGCTCAATAATGGGTTCCCCTCAATAATATACTAGTACGAGCTGACAGCCATGTAAATCTCAGCCTGCCCATCTCGTATAACTAGCAGGCCAGCAGGGTAATGGTTATTTTTGTCACATTTTGGGATGACAATTTAAGTTGACCGGGCGAAAACTCGCATTGAACTAAACATGTCAAAATCGGGAAACCCTGGGTAACGGATACGGTGCAGGGAATACCTGATTTATGTACATGGGTAACGGGTGGGTACAGTTTTACACTTGCTTGACCCGTTACGTGCCTCGGTAAATTCAGGTATCGTTACCCGCACCATTACCCGATCCATAACATCACCTTATACTTCCTACAACCTCTGTTCTAATTTGCTGATACCATTGCGGTTTACGATTTTTGACTGACGATAAAGCAAATATATCCATGTCACCACTCAATTTATTAGGAACATTTACAAAAAAAATGGAAGTGTAGGGAACATTTAAATACAACCCAAAAAGAAAAGTGTATGGAATTTTAAAATGCGGAAGAAGTATTACGTAAATACTTCATATATTAGATTTGTTAACCCAGGAGGCATGGGGGGGGGGGGGGGTCTGGTGTATACTGAGATCAATCTCCCTAACCTGCTACAACCTTGTATAGCAGGTGAAATTTAAATGCGAATTTTGCATAACATATAAATAATCCCAACTATACTTGATCTACTTTTATTAATCCCAATTACAGCCCCTCAATTTTAGAAAAATATATAAAAAAAAATATACATTTTCAAATTAAATGTTTTTAAACATGTAAATTTATTTATGAAAATCATACAAAGGTAACGAAGTTAATTATAGCTTTAGTCATTTTTAATTTATCTTCACTATTTTTGTTCTCTTTTTTCCAATTTATTATTCTAGAAATCTAAATTCTCTATTGTATCCATTTTAGCATTTGAAATTTCTTTCTATTTTCTTTATTTTATATTATTATATTCTATCAATCATAAGATATAGTCTATCATTCCATTTTAGTGATTCGGGGCCTCTGTTTCGGAGATTTTGACTATTTTTTTTGGGGAAATGTATTCATAATGTAATTTTAAATAATATAATTGAAATTGCAAAATATGTAGAAGAAATGTATTACTTCAAATTAAAATATTAATACATTTTCATTAACATAGCCAAAACCTCAAAATCATATGTCCTAAATCAGTAGAATTAAGAATATTGAAAGAATATACTCCCTCCGTTACAAAAAAAAACTTTCCCATTTCAAAAGTAGGTAGATTAAGAATATTGAAAGATGATATGAATTATTAAGGATATGATAGGAAGATAGTGGAATAATGTGTTGGAAAGAAGGATTAATAAAAACAAGTAGTTGTAATAGTGTATTATTTTCAAAATTTTAGAGGGTATGATGGAAAGATTAAATGGGAAGATATTTTTGTTATGGACGGAAAAAGAAAGTGGGATTTTTTTTGTTATGGAGGAGTAATTTATAGAATATAGTAGGGGTAATTTGAGTTTGCACCTCATTTTATTGTCCAAATCAGACTTTGCACTCTACTTAAAAAAGTGGGAAAGACTTGCATGTCTTTCATCACCATCACCATCATCATCATTATCACTAGCATCACAACCTAACCATCATACCACCACCATTATCAGCATCATCAACATCATCACCATCACCATCAACTTTACCACCATAACCATCCGCACTATCACCATCACCATAGCCACCATTAGCACCACCCCCATCACCATCACCACCAACACCATCATCAACATTATTACCATCAACATAATCACCACAATCATCAGCATCATCACTAGCATTACCCCCACCATCACCATACCTAGCATCACAACCATCCCCATCCCCATCATCGTCATCATCATCATCATCATCATCATCATCATCACCACCACCACCACCACCATCATACCACCAGCATTACAATCAACATCGATATCACAACCATCACCACTATCATCATCACCATCACAGTCACCACTATTATCATGCCATCACCATCACTACCATCGTCACGACCATCAACATCTTCATAACCTCATCATCACCACCATCTTCAACACCATCACCATCATACCACCACCATTACTAGCATCATCAACATCATCACCATCACCATCAATTTCATCAACATGACCATCACTAGCACCATAACCACCATAACACCACCACCATTGCTAGCATGGGTGTCATCACCATTACCATCAACACCATCATCATCACCACCATCATCAACATCATCATCATCACCATTATCATGGGCATCATTACCATCATAATCACAACCATCATCAACACCATTACCATAAACACCATCATCACCACCACCACAACCACCATTACTATTAACATCACCATTACCATCACCGACACTATCACCACCACCATTATCGCCACCATCAACAACGCCACCATCAACAACGCCACCATCAACATCATCACCATCACCATTAACATCACTAGCATGACCACCATCACCATCACCACTACTACCATCACCACCACCACCAACAACAACATTATCACCATCAACATCCTCACCATCATCATCACCATCATTATCAACATCATCATCACCAAGACCATTATCACAATCATCACCACCATCATACCACCAGCATTACAATCAACATCGATATCACAACCATCACCATAAACATCATCACCATCACAGTTACCACTATCATCATCCCATCACCATCACTACCATCGTCACGACCATCAACATCTTCATAACCTCATCATCACCACCATCATCAACACCATCACCATCATACCACCACCATTACTAGCATCATCAACATCATCACCATCAATTTCATCAACATGACCATCACTAGCACCATAACCACCCTAACACCACCACCATTGCTAGCATGGGTGTCATCACCATTACCATCAACATCAACACCATCATCATCACCACCATCATCAACATCATTACCATCATCATCATCACCACTATCATGGGCCCGCATCATTACCATCATCATCACAACCATCATCATCATCACCATCATTATTAACATCATCACCATCATTATCAACATCATCATCACCAAGACCATTATCACAGTCATCACCATCATAAGCATCACCATCACTAACATAACCACCAACATCATCAACATTACCACCAACATCATTACATTCATACCCCCCTCACCAAACACCACCATGACCATTAACATCATCACCACCCTTATCACCATCAACATCATCACCACCATCATCCACATAATTACGATTAACATCACCACCACCACCACAACCATCATTACTATCAACATCACCATTACCATCACCATCACTATCACCACCACCACCATTACCGTCACCATCAACATCGACACCATCATCATCATCATCACCACAATAAACATCATCACCATCACCATCACCACCATCACCATCACCACCATCAACATCATACCATTATCACTATTACCATCACCATCCACATCATCACCCCATCACCATCACCACCACCACCAATAACAACATTATCACCATCAACATCCTCGCCATCATCATCACCATCATTATCAACATCATCATCACCAAGACCATTATCACAATCATCACCACCATCATACCACCAGCATTACAATCAACATCGATATCACAACCTTCACCATAAACATCATCACCATCACAGTCACCACTATCATCATCACCATCACAGTCACCACTATCATCATCCCATCACCATCACTACCATCGTCACGACCATCAACATCTTCATAACCTCATCATCACCACCATCATCAACACCATCACCATCATACCACCACCATTACTAGCATCATCAATATCATCACCATCACCATCAATTTCATCAACATGACCATCACTAGCACCATAACCACCCTAACACCACCACATCTTCATAACCTCATCATCACCACCATCATCACAACCATCATCATTATTAACATCATCACCATCATTATCAACATCATCATCACCAAGACCATTATCACAGTCATCACCATCATAAGCATTACCATCACTAACATAACCACCAGCATCATCAACATTACCACCAGCATCATTACATTCATACCCCATGATTACACCATCATAATCACGAACACCATTAACATTACACCATAATATTTTTGTAAAAATCCTTTTTTAGTAATTATTAAATAAACTCTATGTAACAGTTCACGTATGATTTATATGCATCTTAAACACAATATTAATATCAATCATTTTATTTATATTTGAATTATTGGAAATTTTGGAAACTAATATTTTGTGTTATTATTTGTGAGATTAGGTATTGACTAAGTAAAGTTCTTATGCAAGATTAAGTTAATTTATCACCATCATTTTTAATAAAGTATATGACATTTTATGATTAACATATAAAATGTGATGAACTCAAATATAAGAACCGATCACACTCGAAAAGGAAAAAAAATAACAATCACACTTTAGTGATTAACATATACATGTCATTTTTTCAATAAAAATAGCTACTTTTTTAAATATATAACATTAAACTAAACGTGCATACTAAAAGTGGAATAGTGTGATAGTATAGTGCAAATTATATTATAAGTATTACTTTAGGAATCAAATAGTATCAAAGAACTGTACCAAAAATTAGTACGAAATGAGACAAGTGCAAAAAGTAGTCATATTGTTATCTTGGGGAAAACATTAAACATCCCAAACATTGAAAGGTTTGACACAAGTAGCCTAAGTTGCACATGTAATATACACACCCCGAACTTTATATAAAAACTTGTCTTAGCACCATGATCCTATATTTTGTTCATAAATGTAATTTTATGGTGTTAAGTATATAATTTAAAATACACAAAACATTTTTTAAGGATGCATCTTTTTATGGTGTTAAGTATATGCAATTATTATTAAATTGTACATGGTGTAATGTTATTTATTTCGCAAATGAAATTTAATAATGTTAATTGCATTCTTACAAAGCTTAGAATATTTTAAATCGTGTAATTATTCCAATAAATATATATATTTGTGAAAAAACAATCATGGTGCGAAAATAACTTTATATGTAAAGTCCAGGGTATATATTACATAGGGAAAAAGGAAACTAATGATCCAACCTTTTAGCGGTCTTCTTACAATAGTCCTACCTTTTCGTTATTCATGAATAATCCAACTTTTGCACCCCATCTTCATTCATTGGTCCCTGACCGATTGATGACCTGCTATTCCGAGTTATTTTCTTATCTTTGCAAACTATTATCTTTGTGAAAGGTTGAATTTATGGTATAATGGTTTGTAGAGATAAGAAAATAACCACAAAATAACAAGTCATCAATCGATCTGGGACCAGTGAATGAAGATGAGGTGCAAATGGTAGATTTTCATGAATAACGAAAAAGTGAGACTATTGTAAGAAGACCGCTAAAAGGTTGGATTATTAGTTTCAATTTTCCCAATTACATACTCCGTATGTAATTAAGTTTAGGATGTTTTCTTTTGGACTGTTTTCAGTCCCAGACCAGACCAGATCAGACCAGATAAGACCAGACCAGACCGGCAAATTTCAGTCCAAAAGAAAACATCCTTAGATTACTTTTCTCACACTCAATTAAAGTTTGAGATATTTAAATTATTTTCCACTTTTACTTTTAAAATTGGTAGTCTCAATTTTGTTCTTATCCCGCTAAAATTTCTATTTTTTCCTTATCCGAAAATCCCACAAAGATTTTTACAAACCAAATTTGGAAGAGCATGTGTGACATTGAATAATTGTCACTTTATTCTTACTTTATCAATACAACATCAACTACATAAACTTACTTTTCTTAATAACCATGTCACTTTTTTATACATGGTTCTCAGCTCACAACCTTGCCTGAAATTTAAATCTTTTGAATTATTTAAGCCAAGCTGCGTGATGTTCCAAACATGCAAAAATGTTAGAAAGTGTTAGTCACCAAAGTTGTACCTTTCATTTTCTTTAAATGCTTGTTTTGTCTTACCTTTACAAATGGAAAATGATTGATACATGAAGGATCTTGGCCAAGATAAGAATGACCCACAAGAGTTAAAATTAAAATTTATTTAATAAAATAATCGCTTGAAAGGCTGGATAGTTCATTGACGGAAGACTCATTTCCTTTTAATATATTTCATAAATTTAATTTTGTATGTGAGAGAAATAACTTGTGCCATTAAAAAGTGAAATTGAGTTGTTTACGGAGTGAAATCAATATTAATATAAAACATTTTATTTATATTTGAATTATTGGCGATTTTGGAAACTAATATTTTGTGTTATTATTTGTGAGATTAGGTATTATCTAATTAAAGTTCTTATGGTGCGTGAAGTTAATTCATCACCATCATTTTTAATAGTATATATATGACACTTTAGTGCTTAACATATAAAATGTAATGAGTCAGATATAAGAACCAATCATATATAATTGGACACAGTGAGTAGTCACATTTTGTCCACAGAACACAACTGCTCATATTTTTGTCTGAAGAAACTATGTTACTAATATACATGTCATTTTTTCAATAAAAAGGGCTACTTTTTTTTAAATATATAGCATTAACCTAAACTAGCACAATAAAAGTGGAAGTGTGATAGTATAGCGCATAGTGGAATAGTGTATTATTTTATTAAACGAATAGTATCGACGAACCGTACTGAAAATTGATACGAAATGGGACAAGTGCAAAAAATAGTCATTTTTTTTTCTTGGGGAAAAATTTAACATCCCAAACTTTGAATGGTGTGAGTGTGTGACATAAGTACCCAAACTTGCACAACCCAATTTTTTTATATGAAAAGTTGTGTTAATACCATGATCATATAAGAGGCACCTAAAATCATTGACGGAGGCTATATAGATAGTTCACCCTTTAATAAAATAGATTCATTGGCTTCCCTATAATATTAGTAAAATCAATATCATTTAAAATATCTAATATTTTTTATTATTATAAAATAAAAAAGGGTCATTTTTTATGTAAAAAAAATCAAAACATGGATAGATTATTTGTGATGCCTTTATAACCACACAATTTTATAACTCTATTTTTCTTATTTGTGAATGGACCCCTTTACCTTAAATTACAACCTTTTCTTGCTCTGATTAATATAAACTTGCAATAATTTTTATCTTTGTCTGAAAAATTAAATACACGTAAATCTAAACAAAACTTTTTTCTATGCCTAAAATTGTCTCCTTAGTATATACGGAGTACAATTACAAAAGACAACATGAACATGAGCAAAATATTCTAAGACACCAAAAGTAATTGTTTTTCAAAGATTTACACACTTATACGAATTGAATTTTGGTACCAAAAGTAAATTATTTCCTGCCATATGGCCTAGTGGTTGGCCACTCGAACATAACCAAGCCCTGCACCTCTTTCACCATGTGAATACAAGAGTTTGAATGGACGATGGACCCCTATGCTTTAAATGACAATCTTTTCTTGCTCTTATAAAGACAAACTTGCCATTATTTTTCATCTTTTTCTGAAAGTCTAAATACACATTAGTCTAAAATGAAGTTATTTCTATGCCTAAAATCTAAAATTGTGTCCTTGGTATAGACAAACACAAAGGAAGACAACATGAACTTAATACAACCGAGTGATGTTTGGTCATTTGTCTTAAATTAACTCAAAATAACTTTCAAAGTACCCATTATTACAATCCAAATGGCATTGAGAAATACAAATTAAAACTAAAACAGGTTAATTAAAATTTATTACATTGTTATTGAATACTGATATCAGAATAGTAGAATATCATATTAGGAAAATCAAAAGAACCTCAATTGACTTGGGAATCATCCAAAATCAATTACAAAAGTAACAATTACTACATTACCAACACCTCTCCATACCCGCATTTCTTTGTTCATCTATTTTCTACCTTGTAAAATCAAGGAAGATGACCATGTGTACCACCTACATGCAGTAAACATATTAAACATAAAATACTTAATTTTAATATAAGAGTTATCAGATTATCATAACAACTTAGTAAAAATAGTGCACAATAAAGATTACAGCAAAACCTGAACCAAAAACATATTATGGATACACAAAAAAAACTAGGAAAAATCAGGAAAGTGAACACATAAAACTAGTAATAAAGCAAAATAATAAAAGCACTAAGAAAAACAACAAGTAAGGCATCTGTATGATTCTATTTAACCAAAGAAGCAGGAAAAACCCAGGGGGGAAACAACAACTATATACTTCCCTAAAAATTTAGCACTTGAAGTTTCAGTTCAACTCTAACGCATATTTCGAGTATAATTTTACCAAATTGATGCAAAAGGGAAACATTTATCAAACTTGAATACCACACAAATTTTGGCTACAAATTATTAAACAAAACTGAAACCAAAATCAACAAAAACATTGCCAAAAGCAGAGATGGATGAAAGGGATTAAGAGAGACAATCAGAGTAGGGATGAGGATGGAAAATAGCTGCTGATTGAAGAATTTAGATACTCTCTGTGAAAGCAAACTGAAGTTAGCTAAGATGAAAGAGGGGTGCAGGGAAAATTGAGAAATATCAAAAAATAAGAAAAGGTCTTGTGATGGAACGCTGCCTTGCATAGCATCTAGTAAAAGACATGACCTTCTCAGAAAAGTTAACGAACCAAACACACAACTTGAATCTTCAAGGGACTTTTTCAATAATACGAAAGTTAAAAGCACCAGCTTTGACATTCCAAACATAGCCACAATACATACTTGTTTCAGCACCATTCTTAATGACTCCTTCGAGCAAAGCCTTCCAAGTTCCACCACCATCGTTGGGAACTTGACTCACTTCGGTGAACTGCACAACAATAGTTAAGGGAAAAAAAATACATTCCATTAAGTATCACCCTTACTTTTTTTTTTACTAAGATAGCACCGTAACTTTTTATACAACTCATACCTGTTGATACTGAACCATTTGTGGAAGTAATGGAATATTTGGATGTAAAATGGGTGCCCCATACGGATTGGTAGAGGGCATCCAATAATTGTATGACTGAGGACAACTAGCTTGAAAAAGATGCGTTGGAGATAACAAAGAATATTGTTGCATAGTCCCAGGAAAACGTTCACTTGAAAGGCTTGATGACTGATCAATTTTTATTCCACTCTTCTGAAAATTGCCATTAGTATTCAAATCTACCTGCTGCATTAACAACAACCAACATCAACAACATAATATAAAATAATACATCACTAGTATATATAACTCATTTATTAACTCATTGACCTTTGCTCTCTCATTTGCATGAACCTTTGATAAACTTTTTGTGGATTCACATTTCTTGATTTTTTTAGCCTGCAATAAAATAAAAAATATAATTAGAAAAGTATATGAACTCCACTCTTTTTTCTACAAGCATTAATACAAAAGACAGTTACATGAAATCTTTTCTTTTCCCTAACCGTGAAGTTAGGACAACCACCATTATCCTTGCTCCCAACACCATCAATATCATCACATTTATACATCTCATTACTACAATTGGTTTTGTGACTGTGATTGTCTTCATGTAGAAAGGTTCCTTTTCCCTGCAATCATATAAACATAACTAGTACACACATGTCATACTAAAAAAAAATTAAAATTTACTATAAAGTATGCTAACATATGTATATATATATGCAAATTAATTAACTAACATGACATCTTTGGTTGCCATCCAAAGATATAACGTCATCCTTCTGAGTGTCATTGTTATCAGAAGCTATCCTTGGGCATGTTGTTATTACATGTCCTGCACAGTTACAGTTCGAACAACGCCTCCTTTTACCTCCATTTTTTTTCTTTACTGGAGCGCCTTTTGTCTTCACAACAGTGGGATCACCAATATCTTCAACAAATGATGGATTACTACTCCCTTGTTCACCAAGCTTCTCTAGCTTATGAGTGAGTCTAAGTATCTCATCTCTAACTTCATCGAAGTATTGAGTCTTTTTGGCAGCAATTGTACATAGTCTATTACAGGAAGCTGCCAAAGCACCAAACCGAGCAAATATCATAACATCAACATCTACTTCACTTGATGACATTGAAGAGATTATATCACTCTTACTCGTTTTAGTCCACCTTCCACATATCAGGTTACTAGGAAAGTTCCGGATGTTCTCAGTTTTCAAAAAACATATAATATGAGAACAAGGAATACCGCGGGATTCATAAAGACGACAAGCACATGAAAATTTAGAATTTGATCTATCAAAATCAACTTTAATTAAACTTTCGGGATGCCCATATTTGCTCAGGTGAAGAGTCAATTCATCTCCATTTTCTATTCGACCCACAACGTTTAATGCACAACCAAGTTCAATCTCTTTCTTAACTTCTGTAAACATTTCCAGTGTATATATATCAGCAGCCTGGCGCTCAAGGTGCTTCAAAGAGCTCGTCATCACTGGTTCTGAGAAATTGGACTTAAAATCAGCCATCAACTCATTATTTCGGTACTCTCTTAGCACCTGTTCAAAATTATGAATAAATTCAACGAGGGTATTTTTTTTTCTCACATAAGATCTTATGAGAGAATTTATTGCTTCACACTGAGATGTGGTCCGGATGCGTCCAAAGAATGTATCACGTAGATACGCAGTAGCCCATAATAACTTGTTCTCATAGGTTTTCAAAACCCATGTGTTACCTTCAACCCCATTCTCAACTATAATTTTATGCCAAAAATCTTCAAACTCTTCAGGGGTGAAATTAGAATACATTGCTTTCTTAAAATCCTCCAAAAATGGTGTGTTCTTTACATTCTCACATGCATTTTTATTCAAGTGCCATGCACACAAGCGATGAGTAGAATCTGGAAAAACTACTTTAATAGCCTCCCTCATAGCAACATCACCATCAGTAACCACTGATATCGGATGTTTTTTATGCATTGCTTCCATAAAAGCTTCTAAGACCCATTTATATGTCTCAAATGTTTCATCTGACACCAAAGCACAACCAAATATAATAGTTTGAGAGTGGTGGTTACATCCTGAGAAAATAACCAATGGATAATTATATTTGTTTTTCTTGTACGTGGTGTCAAATGCAAGAACATCACCAAAGCACTGAAAGTCTACTATGCTTTGTCCATCTGCCCAAAATAAATGTTTCAGCTTTCCATCATTTGTAGTAGAATACTTACAAAACATTATGGGATCATTGTCAGCTTTGCCTTGAATGTAGCTAAGAGCAGCTCGTGCATCCCCATCTTGAATCTTAACACGCTTCTGTCTGTCAAGATAGTTGTATAGATCCTTTTTTGAAAATCCAATCCCACTATACCCTCCTTTTTGAGCCAACATATAACCCATAATATGACATGTACGAACACCCTGCATGTGTAAGATATCAATTTGGGCTTTGTCTGCATCATTCATGGCACGATAAGCGGGAAACAGGTGGACATACGTAGAAGGAGTCAAAAAATGATTATGTTGCTCCACAAAAGAACTCACAATCCATTTTGATTTTTTTCTATCCAAGCGCACACGAAACTTAGCTTTACAATTCGTGCGTGTGATTGGTGCATGAGGTTTTTTCCTATCCACCTTCTCCAAATACTTTTTTTGCCTCAATCCAGCTCTATTACATACTAATTGTTGCATTGTAATATTTTTGTTCCCGTCTCGAGCAAGATTATGTTTCCTCGCAACAAATCCCTTACATCTTGCATATGTTTGAAAAAATTTGCAAGCTTCATGTCGAGTATCAAATTCCAAATCTTGAATCTCACTAGATGATATGTCATATATTCTTCTAAAATGATGATCAGTAGCTGGTAATTGAATGTTGTCTTCATTCTCACTACCCTGCTGATTTTCATCATCGGTACTCATCTCGCAATCACTATCATCATTGTCAAATATAACTTCTTTCTCGTTGTCCAAAATAGCATCCTGATCATGAACCAAATTCCTCACAAACAAAATTCTCCATGAATATTATAGTCATTTACAATAAATGATAACATATAAAGATATAGTTTTACAAATGTAAAAAATTGGGAGAAAGGGACTACATCAATATACTAATTATAATACTGGTAAGGATGACTTAACTAATCTATTCTGTATATAAAAACGGAATAGTCTAAAGCCATTTAGGCGGGAAGTGCACAACCCTTTGCAAGTAATTTCTTACTAGATCACTTAATCGATTGTGCAATGAATTACTTCTACATTAAATTTGCCCCTCATTTTGAATTAGGTTTTGCCGGACCACTTAACCGATGGCACTTCAGCTTTTGGGGAGTGGAACCGTTTTTTGACAATATTAAGAAAACATTTACTATGTATTATTTAACCTTAATTTAAACATTGGAGAACCTCATATAAGTCCGCATCATTGAAAATTGTAAATTGCTATTGCTGCTAGAGCTTCTCCACTCTCTAGACTTCTTAATTATAAATAGATTGTATGACTACATAAGAGTGTTGTTCGTATAGTAAGGGTTTATTATAGAGTAAATTCCTTAGCAGTCATCAATAGGTATATCTTCATTTATTGGATAAGAATAATTAGCACATCTCCAAAATCCATACACATTTATGCAAGTGGGATGAGGTAATAACAACCTTTATTAATATACTACGAATAATGTATAAAAAGATAGTAATTCTGTTTTTTTAAAGTTGAGTAAACAATGTTAAGAAATTCATTACCCTTGATTTTGACATTCAACTAGCACCGTTTTATCAGTTTGTTAGATACAAATTTGCAAAACCATTATTTTCATGATGTCTACCAGAAAAACTAGATTCCGAACTAGTAAATGTTTTGTGCTGGTACTTTAGGCAGTCCAATTTGTTTTAGAAATGTAAATTGGGCCAGTCTTTTGGGCTGTGTTATTTTTTTGTAAACAATTTGTAAAACACATTAATGCACATTTCCTGCTACTTTCAAGTTTTAAGGTTGAAGTGTTTACTTAATAAAAAATGTTAAAGTGTTTTACTTGAAGAGTTGAAGTACAAGTTGTCATTTGCACGAGTACATGAATTTCAGCTTATTTTTAACAATTCATGAAGACAATTCATTCATTTAAAAGTTCAACAACTTACCATTTACTTAATCGCAAGTTGATTTAATCACTTATATTGTTACAAGTTAGGCTCATACTGTGGTCATATGGTATACCAATTCATGAAAAATTGAGACTAGATTATGTAAATCCTAATTTTTAGTAAACCCAAGAAAGGGAGGTAATAGCAATAAGGCACATACAAAGTTAGTAGTGTGAAACGAATATGGAGTACCTCAATATGTGCCATCTTTGTCAATTTTTGAGCTGGGAGTCCAATTGTCCAAAGAAGAAGGAGTTGACAGATGACTAAATTGGGCAGTCACATTGCGGTAAAGGGTGGAGCCAGGTCGACTGAAGCCGATGTCCCAAGGGGGCTGGGAACTTTGCCGCTACAAGCAGTGTAGTGATGGTTATTTAGGCTACAAGGAGCGGGTGAGGAGCATATATAGTGTTCACTAGCTCTTACTAATTAGTTAACCCTGCACATGAAAGTAAAGTGCTGAAGCACTACTAAGAGAGACAAAATTAACTAATATTTATTGAAGGCCTATTACTATGAACAACACATGTTACTTGTCAAAAATTATGGCCAACGACAAATGGAGTTACAAGTATTTTCAAGTCCAAACCTCACCAGAGTTGTGTTTCCGATTATATCTTCACATTTTTAAATTAAGAATTGATTTAATCCATCCTTTTTTGGGTGAGCGATGATCATGTTTTTTTTGTTAGAAGTACTCTCTTCTATACCGATGAGTATAAAGTTTACAAAATTTCATGGACTTTGTTAATTGTAAATAAAAACTAAGAGTAATGCATAAAAGCATACAAATCTAAACAAACTGTGTATATTTACTGGAAATGATTGAAAACTATTTTGTTTAGGTTTGGTAAGTAATGCATAAAATTTATACAAACCTAATTTGTTGCTTGAGAGAGACCAGCTGAGCTTAGCAAGAGAATGCGGTCTGTCCTCGTTTTTTGTTATGAACCCTTCTCTCTACTATGCACCATTTGATCTATGGAAAAATAGTGCTCCTTGTACTCATGTTTAATAATGAATAACCTATTGTGGATTATGCCTTGTATCTCTTCTTATTGTCGGAAACTACACTCCATCTCTAGGGACTGGAATAATGATTCGGTCATGCTTATTGAACCTATAATTTCTGAGTCCAAACGTACTTGAACTTTGAACACTTCTGTTGTTTCTAATCTTTTTCCCTCTAAGAAATAGGATATGAATCTTTTGGAGGTAAACCACCTTTGATGTAAGAGATATTGTTGACGGGTAACACTTTCTAGTGGCTAAGGTTAAACAAACTTAGCTTCATCAGACTTTAGTTGTGATCTCTCACAGTTATATGCTAAGGCGCTGAGCAAACTAGAATTGACGAGATTTTAATAACATTCCACATCTTTATGATTAAAGGTGCACATTCAGTCCATGTATTGGCAGTACCTAAATTAATAATTACAATCAGACTTCCAACCAGAAAATGAATACTGAATACAACATGAAAGAGCTTGCACCAAATAGCTACTGGATGATGTGTTGTTATAAATTTATTAGTCTGAATTTAGAAAAAAGATAACATGTTTACTAAAAAACATATTACTACATATATTTTTTCTTAGTACCCACTCATTATAACATGTTAATTATCATGACTGTAGATATGTATATTTCCAAATTGCCAAAACCTTTAAACCTTAACTCTTTAACAGAATGTAGAAAACATGAAGGGTAGTAAGAAACCCATCATTGTCTAGTTTTACTTTAAATTCCAACATTCTGAACTTTCCTAACAATAGATATAGGGGTCACAAATCAATCTAAATTGTAAAAACTTATGAAATATCATAAAAGTGAAACTAACAGTTGAAAAGTTCAACATTCTAAGCTTTACTAAATTGCAAATTGATTTAGTCAATTATAAAATTGAAATTAAGGTAATACTATGTTCATGTGGTACATGAATTCATGAAAATTTGAGACTGGGGTTCTATAAAGCCTAATTTTTATGTAAACCCAAAAAGGATGTGATAGCAATAAGGCATGTAGAATTTTAGCAGAGTGTGAGACTAGTACGGAGTACCTCAATACGTGCCATCTCCTTCAACTCATCACCTAGGGGTCCAATAGTCCAAAGCAGAAGGCGAGGAAAGATGGGCGGCTAGTCGACAAGAACCGAGGTCCAAGGAGGCAAACCACAGCTTCGCCGCTTCCAGAAGTGTTGTGGCGATTATTGACACTACAATGAGCAGGCAGGGACCTCGTGGGTGTTAAACCGACGACGCAGTTCAAAAGCAGGCATGAGGGAATCGGAAGAGGACTGCCTGTGTGGTGTGTACGGTGAATGGACCGGAAGAACAAGAGTCGTAGATTGGCCGCCGCTGACAGCCTCTCACTAGTTCAATCGGATGGAAAAGGGGTAGTACTGTAGCAGTGCTTGAAAATTGAAATCTGTATCAAGCAAGACAAGATGCAATCGAACAAAGGGAGGGGAAAGAATTAGAAATTAGAAATTGAAATACAAATAAGTCATTAAACGGAGTGATGTTGGAGGTTTCCTCTCCGTTAACAGAGAAAACGAAGAAGAGAGTTAAGGGGCTGTTTTGCAATTTTATTTTTTAAAAGTAGAGACCATTTGACCAGATGATGTGGAGATTAGTAGCACACATGTCAACCTTAGGGAGGTAGTGCATCGGTGCCCTCTAAAATGGGGTGGCATCAGAGAAAAACCCATTTTTTTATGCCAAACTGTCAATCCAATTTATTTATTTTTTTAACTGCCAATCCAAAATTATTCATTAAAAATGTAATTATTTGATGTGTTAGTCTGAGTATTTTAAGAATGTTTTACTTGGACTGTAATTTGCAGGTCTGGTCGGGTCTGTTTAAGTTTGTTCTGGTCTGATCTGGTCTGATCTGTTTAAGTCTGGTCTGATTTGATCAATTGGTCTGGTCTGATCTAGTCAATGTTTGGTCTCTTTATTTTTTATAACTACGGAAATCTGGGTTGGTCTGATCTAGTCTGGTCGGAGCTGGTCTGGTCTGTTTTGTATTTTATAACTACGGAAGTCTGGCCCGGTCTGTTTAAATCTGGTATGGTCTGGGATTGAAAACCGTCCAAGTAAAAACATCCTAATACTTGTTGCATGGATGGAATAATAACAAATTATATGGAAGTAAAATATTGTGTTTACGATTTTTTCTCCCATAAATTAATAAACAATAAATAATTTCATTAATTTTTGTAAAGTTGCAACGGAATAAGTTCTCTTGCAAATTGTTGTTGCTAGACAAAATTGTTGCAAATAAATATTTGCAATCGCTAATATTTTCATTGCAAATCCGTTGCAAATTTGGAACTTTGCAACTAAATAATATCTTATTGCTATTTTTGTTGCAATTTTGCAACGGAAATGACTAGCCATTGCAAAAGTTGTTGTAATTTATTTTCCCTCCAAATTTCCGTCGCTTTTGCAATGAAAACTTTTTCTGTAGCAGTATCAGTTGCAATTTTGCAATGTTTTTACATTCCGTTGCAACTTTCATTGCACTATTGCAACAAAATTTAGTTCGTTGCACTCTTCCGTTGCAAATCGGACTTTTCTAGTAGTGATTGCTCCTACTTTGGCGACCTCTCTCTTCACATCAAGCAACTTCTATATAATGTCACCAACCAATCCCTCGTCCATGGCAGGCCTCTGACACCCTAGCTACAATCTCTAAACTCAATCTCAGCCCAAAAGTCATTATGTATGCCTTCATTGATAATAAGAGTACAAGTAGACTAATTTTTAAAGTATACTCCCCCGTCCCATTTATATTGTCCCGTTTTACCTTTTCGGGAAGTCCCATTTAAATTGTCCCATACCATATTTGGCAAAGTTTGTGTGGATCTAAATCATTCTTACTTTATTCTTACTTTATCAATTAATATAAACCACACAAACCCATTTTTCTTAATAATCGTGCCACCCTCTTCCGTCCCGATATAAATGGGACGGAGGTAGTATATCATAACGCAATGACTACTATGGCTATGTAAAGTTGTAAACTTTATAATGAACTCCCCTGAGAAAGTGAGGGCAGATACATAGTTAATGACCAACACCCTCACAACTACTTCACATTGTTGCAACAGCACTGGATGAGCATAGAGAAAACTCGTAAATACTTCTCAAATGTCGAATAAACAGCTTTAGGATTTCAATTACCCCCTAAATAAACCTAACTACATACTAACCAAGAATAAAAGTGAAATTCAATGAAATAGCAGTACTCTCCAGTAAAACTTTAAGATATTTTAGGCATGTAAACATTCAACTTTGCACAGCAGAAAAAGAAAGTAAAATTATTAATTTATTATCCATGTATGTTTTGATAATTTCTGGGGTCGTGATGAAGAAAGAGAGGCATGCCTTAGCTTTGTAGATGCGAGGGTCATGGTAAGAGATGACCTTTTCCCCTCGAATTAGAGATCGGGGCACCCGGAGAGTTGTCGCTATCGCAGCATGAAGCCTTGGAGTTTTACTCATCTATTCGGAGGGCATGCAGCCTTACTTTGGAATCTCTCGCACCCTTGCACAAAGCATGGAACCTACGGTTCCTGCCTCTTCTTCGTCGACAGAAGATACTCGATAGCACTTGGGAACCATCAATTTAGACATTCTGAAAGTGGAGACCTAACGGAGGATAACGTTAACCGGTATTTGTAGGGACCTACCAGCAATAAGGAGAAATGTAAACGTAGTATAGAACTATACTAATCTTATATTACGTGTAAATGTAAAATATACGCCACCATATTATTGGTCCATTTGTATTTGGTTCTGTACCTTCACGTTTTTTAAAGGTACCATAGTTCTCACCACAAACAAATACTTCATTTTATTGTCTAGAGGATCATTAAGACTTATCTGAATAGCGTTAGTGGTTACTTTTACAATTTCAACTCTAATAGTAGCCTCGGATAAGATGATAAATTCAAAGTCTTTAGCAGAGGTATGGAGCTGAGTAGCTGACAATAATTTCTTTATAATTGGACATACGTACTCCTGGAGTTAGGACTAAAAAGGACGTAGTGTATATTATATGGATAAAAAATAAAAAATTATTTTGCAAATATCTTAAAAAAAATATCTTCATATTTTCTAGGTCTAAAATCATTTTTGAGCCAATATTATATTCTTGACGAATTGCAGAGTGTTTTGCTTTGTATTCAAGTGGGTTAATGAGGAGGCAAAAATTTAAAATTAGATAAGAAATATAAGTATTATAGTATATGTATTTATAAGTAGATAATTAATATATAGGTAGATATAATAATTGTATAAGAATTAAATAGTAAAATATAATGGAGATTGGAGAACAAGAAAATAAGTAGATAAGAAGTATAAGTAGAGAAGTAGATAATATTATGTATTAAGTATATAGTAATAGTTTATAAAGTATATTTAATACTTTAATATATAAAGTATATAATTAAGTAGATGTAGTATGTATGTAATAAGTAGATAATAAGTAGAGATTAAGTAGATAAGAAATATAAGTAATATAGTATATGTATTTAAGTAGATAATTAATATATAAGTAGATATAATAACTGTATAAGTATTAAATAGTAAAATAAAATATAATGGAGAATAAGAGAATTTGAGAAGATGAATATGGAGATGGGTAGAGAGTAGGATTTAGGAAGAGTTGGAGAAGAGGTGTAAAAAATGTTTAAAATTAGGAGTATTTATAGGTTTTTTTTAACCCCCCACCCCCCCAAAAGCCCCAGACCCCCTGGTACCCACCCAACGACTATATAGCCGTTTGGGATGTGGGTCAAAGAGCCAAACAGCTCTTTAGAATTTAAAGTATTTTTTTTAAAAAAATAAGGCCGTTAGGCCCAGACCCGGGCCCAACTCGGCCGGGCCGGGTCGCCAAAACCAAGCACCGAGCCCGGACCCGCCCCCCCCGGTTCGGGCACTGAACCGGACCCGGACCCCAAAACCAGGCCGGTTCCGGGCCCGCACAGTAGCGGGCCGGGTGGCCCAAACCGGGTCCAAGACTATATGGGGGCGAGGCAGATAGACATAAGCCTCGGGCTCCATAATTATGTATGTGAGGCACCAATTTAAGAAAAAATCTATTACTATGTTCTATTAGACCATTTGTAGTGGTAGGAGATTAGGTATCCAAAATGTTAAAATTTGAGATTTTGAACTTCTAATTTAGTGTAGTGGTGGATTGAATGGTAGATTAAAAGTGGGAAAGGAGATGCAAAGTATATTTAGAGGGTGGGTTGACAGAAGTAGGGGTGGGCAAAAATACCGAATCGGCATGCTACCGAACCGGGCTGATATGGTACCGTACCGAATAACGGGGTTCCA
The DNA here is from genome assembly GCA_945859915.1 of Cuscuta epithymum. NCBI lineage: Eukaryota > Viridiplantae > Streptophyta > Magnoliopsida > Solanales > Convolvulaceae > Cuscuta > Cuscuta epithymum. The sequence continues at coordinate 889,465 of CAMAPF010000999.1, forward strand.
AATGGTTCTCGAAATTTTTGTCCCGAACGGGACCGTACCGGTTCCAAACCATGCCATGACCGGTTCTCGTAAAATGAGAACCGGTACCGGACTGAACCGGACCGAATTAGTATTTATATAATTAATACTCCCTTCGTCCCGTAATTAAGTTCCTACTTTCCTTTTTGGGATGGTTCATATTAAAGTTCCTACTTCAAACCTTTCCTTATTTGGCAAATGATTTACACCAAAACAGTGTCAAACAGTGTTCAAACAGTGCACTCCACAGTAAAGTCAATTTTATTTCTTAGTATGTGTGAAGTCAAACCATGAACTTAATTAAGAACCAGAGGGAGTAATTTATAATTATTGTATATGTATATAATTTGATGACTCCTTCCAGTTTATACTTTGCCACTTTGTATACATTTATAATATTTACTAATTCGTTGTATGTGCCTACAGGGGAAGATCTTCATAGGGTGAAGCCCAGCCCAATTTGTCTTACTTTTTACTCCGTATTTATATGTTTAGCCCATGTAAAAAATACTCAAAAGTGAAACAGTTTGCTGACTCAAACCCGCTTGCCCAAATGTCTTACATTTGTCGAAAATTTGTGTGGATTTTTGGATTATGACTAAACTTTATCATGTCAAAAAGTGGCATTGTTTGGTATTGGTATGGCATGGTACCGTACCGTTTGAAATTGGAACCGTACCGAACGGGTTTGGGTCTAAAACCGAACCGAACCGTTTCAAAAGTAACAATCCGGGTACGGGTTTTGTCAAATACCGGACCAAACCGGACCGCGCCCACCCCTAGACAGAAGTAAAGAAAAGGAAAAAGAAAGGGACGGCTAGGATGCAGGTTTGGTGTTGGATGTGAGTGACGGTATGCTGACATCATAATATCCCAAATTTTTAAACTTCTATAATTTTTTTTATTCACCAATTTTTTGAGGTCAAAAAATATATCAAAACTCATAATTTTTTTATGATCTTTTATATGATACCAAATTTACATATAAAAAGCGTAAAAAAATGAAATTTTAACTGTTGGAGTCTGGACCCAAAAATGACATTAACTTTTTTATTTTATTTTTATTTTCAAATGAAAAAAGTTAAAAAAATTAATGATTTTTATTTTATATTCTCGAGATACATATATAACAATAAATTTTAGAGATTAGAGGAATAAAAAACTTGAACTCGATTTTTATTTTATATTTTTGAGATACATATATAACAATTACTTGAACCCTCAGTTCATTTTTTGTTAACCGAAAAATGATAAAACTTAATGAAATTTATATTTTGTTTACATCGAAATGTGTATTTTTTTATTTCATAATTATTTCGGCAAAAAATTAAAAGGACAACATTACTTATACTTATTTAATTAATGTTTTAATAAATTGATAAGTAAAAAATGCGTTAAATGTATTTTATTGACGGTGTTGGAATGCAGGGAAAACATTATCATCATCATCATCATCATCATGAGCAACATCATTATGATTAACATCATCATCATCATTATCATCATCATTATTATTACTATTATTATTACTATCACTATTATTACTATTACTATTAATGAAGAGTATTATTGAAATGAACCCTTAATTACAAGAGTATTATTGAAGTGAACCCTTATTACGCTTTGAAATGAACCCTTAATTACAAGAGTATATTGAAGTGAACCCTTATTACGCTATTATTACGCTATTAACTAATGAAACTAACCGAACTGGAATCTCGTGGGTTTAGCTTTTATTTAGAAAGAGCATTATTGAAATGAACCCATAATGAAGACATGTTAACTATCTACTTTTTACTGACACAAGCTCATGAATGTTGTATGTTTGATTCATGAATGTTGTATGTTTGGTTGAGTGGTGGGGTTGGGGCAAATGAACACCTCTCTCGCAAACGAATTTGGATCCTCTCCCGTAACTGGAGAGTTCCAGTATGAGAGATATAGAGAGGAGAGAATTAAGGGTGGGGTAGGTTGGTGAGTAGAATAGAGAAAAAGGTAGAGATAAAGAGGAAGTAAAAAAGAAATGGAGGGGAAATGGAGAGAAAGAAATGGAGAGGAGCTGAACCCCTCGCAAACTGTCATAATTTGGGTTATTTTGGTGGACAAATCTTTTTTGACTTTTTATTTTTTTATCAAACATTTTTAGAAATCTCAATTATTTCTGTTAAGAATTAATTATATAACTAAAATAAGTATTGTTTACAAAAATGTGATATCCTAATGTAGCTATAATGGTAACACTTAGATCTAGTAACCTATGCTCACTTTTAATATTAAAGCGACTATGAAACAAACTTGTAGTAACTATTAATCATATTTTTGTAAATAAATTCTAGTTAAAGATGGTTTTTGAAAAAACCCTCTTTTGTTAAATACTAATTACTTAGAAAATGATTTAATTGATCGAATAAGTAGGTAAAGAAATTTATATATAAGAGCATAACAAAGTAGACACTATGTATTTTAATATTTGAATTGCGTTTCAATAAAAAATTTGTTTATTGTATTCGAAAGAAGGATTGCTATCGAATATCTCGATTTAATCTATATTCTTTCTAGATTCAAAGACTCACCCTAAAATCACAACAAAACTAAATACATACTTTGTACAAGCAAAATCTCTTAAATACGTACTTGGCAAAATCGCGTAGATAATTAAATATGCTGGTTTATGGAAAATACAATTTCACTATTAAAGAAAGATAAGAAAGAGTACTGAGCAAGCATGATAAGAGGGTGGAAAAAGAAGGGAGAGGAACTTTTACTTCCAACGCACAGGAGAATGATATATTAATAATTTAATATCATTCTATGTTTTCATAAGTATTTATAAATAATGTATTTGAAAGTTGCTAATTCTCTATTTCATTTTGCGGTGAATAACTCCCTAATAGTTGATACTCATTACTCAGGGTCGGTTTTGACGATTCTGAGGCGTAGGGACGAGTCATCTATAATAGGCCTATTTTTTTTTAAAAGTATATTGTGAATCTTTTCTTTACCCTTCACCTCTTTTTCACTTTATCTCATCCAGATTCGCCCAATTCTATTACACTTAAAAATTAATTAAATTTTATAAATTTAATGAAATTGTAAATTTTTACAGAATAAATTTTAATTCTATAAAAAATCACAATTTAATTTCATAACTATTTTTTACTAGAAAATCTAAAACACATTCACAATTTCACTATTTCATAAAATGATACTTCTCTATTTAATACACCAACAAATTTAAAATGCACAAATTTATGATCAAACGACAATATAAACAAATTCACACTTTCAGCATTTCACGATTTAACAAGACAACAATCAATAAGCTATAAGTCTACAATTAAAAATCTAAATTCGATATAAAAAGTAAAAAACTTTCATAACTATTAACTAATAATGTATTAATGTAGTAAGTGAAAAACATAGAGCGGGGATTTAAGGGGTGGCCCACCAAAGGTAGAATAACAGAATTGCAAATTTATAGAAGCAGAATTGAGGTGAACATCACGTGTTTTTACGATTTGTTTACTATTCATCTTACTGGGCCTAATTGGGTGGATGAAAATACTGGATAGATCCAAAAACCCAGCCTACTCACCCTTCGTATAAAACATAAATATTGGGCCTATTTTTTCACTTTTTTTGGGCCTAGGGCCCATGCCCATGCTGCCTTCCCCCGAGGGTCACCACACAAAACCCACTATCTTAATCCCATGTCAGGTCACAGGAGGAGTTTTATTAGGGACGGAGGGAGTATTTAAGAATTTAATAAGTGACACTCCAAAATATTATATACCTAAATTGGCCAGATGAAACAAGTAGTACAACTATTATTGCAATACAAAATTCTACATTAACAAAGACGTGAAAGATATATTATATATAGAGTAACTTTCTCAAAATTCAGATCACATTTTTAGTAAAGTAAAACAAACCACATATTCCTAAATTCTGGATACTATAATCCAATCTTTAACTTACGAGAAAACAAAAAAAAAAAGTGAAATACTATGAATGAATCTGAGTATACGTGAGAGAAGTATAGCAAAAGATTAATATTTATTGGGGTGTTTGGAACCGATTCTGCTTCTCCTTCTTTTTTAAAGCAGAAGCAGAATCAGAATCCGTTTTCATAAGTTGACCTCCCCCAGTTTCTAAAAAAAACTGATTCTAGGAGTAAATTATAGTATCAGAATCACTTTTTTACTTTCACCCAAACACTCCAGCTTCTGCTTCTGCTCCCCGAAGGAGCAGAATCAGTTTTAAGAATCAGATCCAAACACCCCATATATGCCAAGTGAACCAAAAGAAATGGCGAAGTGAGAGAAGTATATCAAAAGATTAATATTTATATGCCAAGTGAACCAAAAGAAATGGTGAAGTATGATCCAAAGATTCTAATGTGGATATTTCAAAGTTTTAGACTTGTAGCGTGTAGTTGTTGTTACATACTCCCTCCGTCCCAGAATTAACTTCGGTTTTGACTGGGCACGGAGATTAAGAAAGTGGGAAATGTGTGGTTGAGAGTTGTGCAGAGGAGAGAGAAATGTGTAATAATGGTTGTGAACCACAAATCCTTTGCTAAAAAGGGAAAGAGGAGATAAATTTGGGACGGACCAAAAAGGAAAGAATGAAGATAATTATGGGACGGAGGGAGTAACAAATTTAAAGCATAAAAACAATTACTCCCTCCGTCCCATAATTATCTTCATTCTTTCCTTTTTGGTCCGTCCCAAATTTATCTCCTATTTCCCTTTTTAGCAAAGGATTTGTGGTTCACAACCATTCTTACCCAGGGCCGGCCCGGAGAAATAGGAGGCCCTGTTCAAGAATAAAATATGAGGCCCTCGAATATCAAAAAATAAAATACTAATTTCAAATTCTATTACACCACTCCTTACTAAATCCAATTCTACTCATGGACATAATTTACTATGGATATTAGTTATCACAATTATATTTTCCATTAAAAAAATCATATTTTTAATCCAGATTCATATTTCCAATTCTTAGAAGCATTATAATTTATAAAAAGTAAAATGAAAATAACAATTAACAGGTAATAAGTGTAATCAATTAAAGAAAAAATTGGGAAGAAATACACCTCAATAAACAGAGGCAATCTGAATGTGTTTAATTCAATCACCGTTTCTCAGTTTCACCTCCCCTTGCTATGCGCCTCTACTTAACAACTTGAACCTTGAAGAGTTAAAGTCTGCCGCCCATCGAGGAGATGGTGCCCTCCTGAGTTTATAAATGATGGAACACCGCACTACCGAAGGCATCACGACTCAACGAAATTCATAGATTGAATTGAAAAGCTCTTAAGCCACTAAGTCAGAAGCTCGAATAACCGAACAAAGATACAAAATAAGAAAGAAGATTTTTTTTAGAAATAGGGAGACCTAAGCTCTGTAGAAGACGCGAGAATATTTGGAATTAAGTGGAAGGCAGTTTGTTGACTTGTTCATCGATTGAATACAGGATACTACGTGTTTAACATTAAAATCCTAGTTAGATTACAAATTAAATTAAATTTCATACAATTTCTTAGTCTCCTTGAATGGTTCCGTAGTCTCCTCGGAAATTGTAGATAGTTCGCCGCTTCGTCTGTTTAGAATCTTTCGAGTTCCAATGAGGGAGGCGTATAAATTATCGTCGGCTTTCAACGTCAAAAGAATATGAGGCGCACAAAGAGACTGTCTAATACATTTGGGCTGGAATAATTATTTTCTAATGGGCTTAGTATATATTATACGAATAAAAATGGAGGCCCTCCTACAATTAGGGGCCCTGTGCACTTGCACCAGTTGCACCTGGGCCGGGCCAGGCCTGTTCTTACCCATTTCTCTCTCCTCTGCACAACTCTCCACCACACATTTCCCACTTTCTTAATCTCCGTGCCCAGTCAAAACCGAAGTTAATTCTGGGACGGAGGGAGTATAAAATTTAGGAAAAACGGTCAAATAGGAAGTTATTTTTTTTATTCAAAATCAACCAAGGTGCTAGTATAGATAACAATCATAACATATGCATACCTAATTAAGTGTCACGTTATTATGATTAACTCCTATCCGAGTAGTTATGTCATGAAGTACTTGAGGTGCGCAAAATCTCTCTCACCCATTTACTACCTTACACGATCTCTGGCTGTTACATACTCCGTACGTTTTAACTCACCGAATACAAATTGAGTGTTAAATATCCCACGCAGAAAAAGTTTGGATGGAACCCCGTGTTTTAACATTGTATCAGAGCCAAATCGATCCATGGTGTGGGTCCCTTATGATAAATGACGACACGATTGTAAAAAAAATGACAATGACGAATCAACGAAAAAAAAGAGAATGACGACACAATCCAGATGAAGTGTCTGGTCGTGAGGAGGGGTGTTAGAATCCCACACCGGAAAAAGTTTAGGGGGATGGAACATGCTAAATTAGTTGGAGCTCTTAAAGGATATGGTTTTCTTCAATCATATGCTGATTGTTCTTTGTTCACATGTACTTGGGGATCTACTCAATTGAATGTCCTGGTTTATGTGGATAATCGGGTTATCTCAGGCAATGATCATGATGCTATTATTCATTTCAAATCCTATTTGAGTGAGTGTTTTCATATGAAGGATCTCGGACCCCTTTGGTATTTCCTTGACATTGAAGTTGCTCGCAGTCCCTCGGGTCTTAACATGGTATCCGAGCCAAATCGATCCATGGTGTGAGGTCCCTTATGAAAAAATGACAATTACGGCCGGATAAAAAAAACGGACGGATGAAAAAAATGAATGATGGCACGATTCAGACGAAAGTGTCTGCTCGTGAAGAAGGGTGTTAAATATCCCACACCGAATAAGTTTGGATGAACCAAATGCTATATTCACACATGGACTACTCCTCCTATCAGGTTGACCCGTTAGCATGGGAACCCGTATCTTAACAATCAACTCGCTCGGCATCTGCATTTGGCCTTTAAAATATTCTTCATCTTCTTCTCGTGAGAAGCCTACATTCTCTTTCTCCAGCCGCACACCGACATCTTCTTCCGATCCTATATATGAAGGCCGTTTCTCCTCTTCTACAGCTGCACGGAAAGTCATTGAAAGAAATAATTTCTGCCTCAACTCAAGCGTTATTCATGAAGTTATGTTTAGAATTAACAGCTTTAATAAAGATAAATATCACCCTTTTGTGGAAATTCCTCTTAGCAAACATGAGAGATGATAACATATTTCATCATGGTGATTCACTTGGCAGGACTCTTACCAAACCATGAACTTAAAGCTATCCAAATTTCATAGCCATTTTCCCGCTTCTCTCTCTCCCCATTTAATTGTTGTCCTCTCACCCACAACTCCATTTACTTCCTTCCTTTTACTACTTGCTTCCTTTCACCAATTTTCCTCATATAATCAGCATGTGCTACGGCCTGGTGCTACCCCAAATATGGTCATCCAAAGGTATTTCACTTTCAATTTATCATCTTCTCAAAATTGAATTGGTACCTGGATGCTGCACAAACATGAGAATAGAACTTCACAATTGGCCGCTATAACACCGTAGTACCGTTGTGTCATACTTTTGTTCAGTCACATGTGTTTGCTTTTTTAGAGTATGTGTGATTGTTTTCCATTGTATTATGAAATTGTTTTCTAATTTTGATTATGTTTGGTAATTGGTACCACAAGTTTTGATTAACTGCGAATAGAACATGGGTTAATATTCATTTTTAATGAATTGATAAGCTATATTTTAGAGCGTGCGTAGTCTCTTATTCTGCATATGCAATATTTGATCAAATGAACATGGGTCATATTTCTTTGTTTTTAAATAGCCTTAGAGCAAAAAGATTCTCCAGTTATGTCACATTAACTTTAATACTTGGAATGTGAGAAAGAGTTCCCAATCATTTTTATTTGTTATAATTTGCATCATACTGAAGTTAATATCTGTTTTAGTATTTCTCACTTAAATTAATTAAGATACTTTGTTTAGATTTTACTCTTATTTTTAGTTTGTGAAATAGTTACTTGGTAAGTTGAATTATATTTTTTGTTTTGGTTGTGTTGACGGGCCAACTATTAAGTTGCTTTAAATTAAACAGTGAATCCTGGTATAGAGATATGAATTATATATGGAATATTTTTATTCAATGGGTACTATGAAGCTCATCATGAAATACACAAGGCCTTGCTCTATGTTGCTAAAAAGATGGAGATACGGAGTATATGTTTTTATATTTGTATAACTTTCGTGTGGTATGTTCTCTCTTACAGCCTTATAGGTAGATTATAGGTAGAACCGTAGAAGCATTGTTGTTGATGGTAGGTGTCTGGCACACGTCTTGTGCATCTACATGCTCTTTCGGCTGCACCTCTAATTGTTCTATTCATTCCACACTATCTACGTTTTTCTTCAAATATGGTGTTTTTTGTCTTTATGTATTGATTTAATTTGTTGTATTCCAAGTAATTGGAGTACTATAAGAATAAGAATTCTTTCAAATATCCATGGTTATAATTGCTATTTTTGTTTTTTTTCATTATCCTGCTTTATCTTGCTTATGTAGGCATTGTTTAATCATTTTGCTCTTCACATCAACTATGTGTTTCCGTTGGGCATTAAACTTCATGCAACGTGCATACCCAAGTTAGTCAAATATATAAAACTGAATGTGATCTACTACATATAACTCTACGAAAGTTATTGTCACTAGGACATACGTAGTATATATTAAAAATAACCTCCGGAATTCTCTCTATATATATGAAGGAAAAATTCATTCTATCTCAAACTCTTGGCCATGAAAAAAAGTTTCTTAATATATATCTATCACAAAAAGAGCTACTCAATGTATATACACTAATCTATTACTATGGTGCAGTGAGACCTTATGACTTTCATATTGTTATAGCAATATTAATAGTGCAGCTCATATAAATGGGCCCCACACTTTTGTTGAATTATTTCCTGAGATAAGAAGCATTGTATATGCCATCATGTAGTACCGTCATATAGTATTAGCCATGTGTATATCACAACTCTCTTTCTTCTTCAAAAGGTGCCAACATCAAAATGATTTTCCCAATAACACTTTTAACAGAACAAAAAGTCTATATAGCAAAATCAATTTAATGTTGACACCTTTCGAATAAGAATGCGAGCAGTGCTATAAGTATAAGGAGGGCTGAAATTATGTGACCGTATAATGTTATGACAAATAAATGTGATGTGTGTTTTCTCGCACTTAAAATAGATCGTAATATAGTGGTGTAAGTACGAGTATCGTCTCCACAGGGACGGACAAAAGGGAATCAAGAATTAATTAAATTCAGCGATTAAAAAGAAAATAAAATAAAAGCGTCATGCGAGATTGGTTGGTTTGGAAAATAAAACTAATGCGAACAATTAAACTAGGGGGTTCTTTCTAATTAATGACGAAGGGAACAAACAGGGATCGATTCCGGGGTAACCAGATTTCTGGCAGATCAGGCCTAATTACATGAAATTAAGTTAATTGAGCCTAGCTAATCATTACTAAGTTCTTACCGCTCTCGCGGCGTAGAGTACAATAATTTAGGGGACCAGGCTGATCTCTCATGCGACAGGATCCTAAATTATTGCCAAGACGAGCGAGCTTACGGCCCCTTAATCGCTACTAATCTCTTAGCGAACGATTAAGTGTGTGTGAATGTGTCGTGGAACAAATTAGATCTCTCTTAATTTATTCTACATGCAATTGTAATTCTAGTCGCGATTCTAGGTTACAAAAGATATCAATTAAATTATTCAAAAACAAATTAAACGGCATTCATGTAATTAAACCGAAAAGAATCTAGCCATACATCATGATTAACCCCTTCATCAATCCCAAATCCCTAATTAAAACTACTCACAATTCATAATTGAAGAATCAATAGAATTGGAATAAAAAGAATTAATTGTCATTAATTAAAAAGATGGAACTTACAAAGAATCCCCAAAGATTGATGAACAAGGCTGAAAAGCTCTCTAAAATTCGTGCTAGGCACTCTCTCTAAGCTCCCCCCTTGAAAACGGGGGTTTACAGGCTGTTTAAATAGAAAAATCGGGTGAAATTTGAGCTGAATTAGGATTTTCGGAGCCAGACACGATGCCAGGCACGATCGTGCCTTCGATCGTGCCTCCGGAGCAAAAACGCGCATTTTGGGCAGGCACGATCGTGCCTCCCTCCAGGCACGATCGTGCCTGGCTGGCAGTAACTCCTCCGTGTTTTCTCTTCATGCACGATCGTGTCTGACTTTGAGGGCACGATCGTGCCTACTTAACTTCCGAATTTGACAAAACTTCCTTCATATAAGTTGTAGATAATGAAGTCCTCTATCCACCCCAATTTGCCGAATGTGATTTGAATCATCCAATCAAGAGATATGATCAAAACGGTGGAAGGTGTCATTCTGAAACCGCAGCAGAGATCATCTGACTTCATCGTCTGTTTTCACCTCCTTCCTCTCAGATTCTTGCAAAGGTGTCTTCATATGATTTGTAGCCCTTGAAGTTAGCTTTCATATGGAACTTGAATCGTGTACATTGGATGTTTCTACAAAGAGATATGCTTGAACGATTGACATAAGGTCATCCTGATTGTCGTTTTCAAGCTTCATTCATCTTCTTTTGACCCCGTAGTCAATCCTAGAGCTCTTTTTCTTTCAAATCTTCATCGTGAATCTTCCGGTGACCTCCAAAGCTATCAAATTATTCTCAAATGCTTCTCAAATCATCCCGATTGTTCCTCAAGTGTCGGTGCCGGGCTCAAATTCCCTGATTTTGACTACAAACAACACAAAACTCGAACCAACGCCCGGTAAACATAACTTGAGCTAAAATTGAGACTTGCAACACCTTAAAGCTAGGAAAACCATCAAAATCCAATCCCAACACACATCAAATGTGTGTCTAATTACGGACTTATCACGGTGCTATATCAACATCAGAAATTTTATTATGCCCGTTACGTATTCGTTAGAGAGCACGTTGGTACAACCTATCCCAAACTCCGTTGAAGTAATACTACATATGCTTTGTTACTAACTTTTACATGGAGTATTAAATTATAAATGCCAAACTCTTGATATGATTTTCCAATCTTGTTTTTATTCAAGTCTTTATTTCTTGAATTGAAGTATCAACGTGATTATTTAGAGAATTGTCGTTGAACATTTATAATTTAATACTCCATGTAAAAATGAATAACAAAGCATAATACTCCATGTAAAAATGAATAACAAAGCATATATAGAAAGCACGTTGTACCAACGTGCTTTCTAACGAACATGTCACAGGCATGATAAAATTTCTGATATCAACATTGCTATAACAATATGAATGGGGCCTCACCATACTACCATAGTAACATATACTAGTAAGTATATTTATATTGAGATGCTATTGAGGTAGAGAATATATTGAGAAGCTTTTTTCGTGTAGAGATAGAATGAAATTTCGAGATTTGCAGAGGTTACAAAAAATACTCTTCCCTGACTACACTTCGGAAGGTATAACTCTGCCTTAGCGCCTTATTTAGGATGTTTTATTTTGGACTGAAATTTGCTGGTCTGGTCTGGTCTGATCTGGTTTGGTCTGGTCTGTTTAAGTCTGGTGTGGTCTAGTCTGAACTGGTCTGGTCTGGTCTGGTAAACGTCTAGTCTCTGTGTATTTTATAACTATCCAAGTCTGGTCTGGTATGGTCTGTTTAAGTCTGGTCTGATCTGGTCTGGGACTGAAAACAGTCCAAAAGAAAACATCCTTACTCCGTATTTTATTGTTATAGTTATTAAATTATGGAAATTTGTTGATTATCTGATTTGGAGTGCGATTAAAAGTTGCACTTCAGGCGTTTCCCCTTTGAGATTTTAGAGAATCAGAATGTGTACTTGCACCGTTGTATAGTAATCAACTTCCTCAAATACTACTATTAAATAGTATTAATAGTCAAATTCCTCAAATAGAAAATATTTGCAGGCTTGAAAGACAAATCTTGACCAGGGCAATGTGATCTGTACTAGAGGCACATGGATGAGAATTATATCCACTATCCATCTACTTCATTGGTTAGTATTAACATTTTTTATTGAATTGTTGTTATTGGGACTTTGGAGTGGCTTCCTACTAAACCTACTCCAATCTCATTGTTTTTTATTACTACCTCCGTCCCATTTATATTGGGACCGAAGAGGGTGGCACAGTTATTTAGAAAAGTGGGTTTGTGTGGTTGATATTAATTGATAAAGTAAGAATAAAGTAAGAATGATTTAGAGCCACACAAACTTTGCCAAATATGGTATGAGACCATTTAAGTGGGACTTCTCGAAAAGATAAAACGAGACAATATAAATGGGACGGAGGGAATATTATTTTTAATAAGTTATTAAAACATTATATTTTCAATCACTGTCAACTTACGGGAGCACTATTCTTCTTCAAAAAAAAAAAAAAAACTTACCGGAGTAGTATAAAAAATGGCTTCTCAATTCCTCTTAAATTAGCAAAGCCACTTTAGTTGTATTTAAACTATTAGGGAAATCCCTACCTTAAAAGTGAATACTTTGCTTTCCAACCCAAAACATTTAGAAAACTTTTTCAAAAAAAAAAGTATCTGAAAGGAACTGTATAGTTTGGAGGTTTTGAAAATATTCTTAATTGCAGTTTGGTTTTGTTCATCCGATAAGAGCCCTTTTCACTATTTATCTTAGTTTCAGTCGACCTCCTTCTGTTAATGAAGAATAAAGACTCTGTTAACAGTTTAGGATAATTTGGCATATTATGATTTTTATGTTGTTAACTTAAAGCACATGAGCTCAAACATCTGAAACCCTTGAAAGTGTGAATAATCACATATACACTAAGAGCCCGTTTGGAGAACTCTGTTTTCGGCTTATCAGGCTTATCAGCCAGCTTTTTCACCAAACACGTAACTTTTACTTTCGCGCGCTGAATTGTGTAATAAGCCGAAAAAGTAAGGTTGGAGTTACTTTTCTGGCTGTATTGGCTGAAGTTACTGTAGAGGACCATTTTAGCTATTTTTACATATAATTTTTTCTTTAATTTATTAATAAAATATATTTGAAAGAATGGCTAGAATATTATTACAGGGCTTTCGGATGACAAAAACAAGACCAATTTAAGATTTGACAAAAAAGTGACTAACTAAACGAATGCACCCAACGGCCCAGCACCTGTCCGTTCAATTCTCTTCATTGCTCTAGACTTCTTCCAAACCCTTTCTTCTTCCTGTCATCTACGTACACCAGCAAGGCATCGACTTCAACTCCGACGATTGGCATCCCAGACTAGCGACTTCAACTCCGGCGAATGGTGACGACGTTCAATGGTAACGCCTTCAACTCCATCGTCACCTCTTCCGCTCACCTCCCTACCTCCGCTGCTCCCTTCCTCCGCCGCCAGGTCTGATCCAGGCTTCGTCGTCGGCAACATTTCATCTTCTTCTCCTTTATTCTGTCCGCAAACATCCGCTACACTTCCAATAATAAAGCCCAATCGCAAACCTAGATCTAGATCTAACACTCCCAGATCTTATTTTTCACAGCGGAGCAAAAAATAGCTGTCAAGGCCGGCGACAGGTGGGGGCGTGGGGTAGTGAGGGGCGTTGTTCGGGACTGGTAAGTACAACGACGGGATGATGGTGGGTTGTTAGGGACTGTAAGGTCGATGAAGGCTGTCAATTTTGGGGCAGCGGCTTCACCGTTGTTGGTAGCAAGCTCAGGCAAGTTGGGGCATGGGAGGGAGTAAGATCTGGGCTGGGCTGGTGTGGGCTCGAGCTGGGGAGGGACAGGGGTGGGGCGGCGGCAGGTGAGACAGGGCTGGGTCGGTCACTTGACGGGCGGTGATGACGTTATCGGAAGGGTTGTGGTGGTGGTGGAGTCACTGACAGTTACGGTGATGGTTGGCGGAGACGCTAGAGCGGGGTAGGCTGGGACGGGGCTGATTTGTTGTGAAGAGCATGGGAAGAATGGGGAGAAGACGTGTCACTGTGATCGGAGCCGGCGTGTCACTATGACGGTGTCACTGTGGCGGTGTCACCGATGACGGTGTTACTGCGGTGGTGTCACCGGTGGCGGTGTCACTGCTACCGGTCGGGGGGCTGAAAACACCGTAGAATGGAGTCACTATAATGTTGTCACTTTAAAATTGTCACTGTAGTAGTGTCACTATAGTAGTGTCACCGGTGGCGGTGACTACAGTGACACAGGCGGTGGTTGTAGTGACACGGGCGGTGGCTATAGTGACACGGGCGGTGGTTGTAGTGACATGGGTGACGACTGTAGTTACAAAAAAACGAACACGTAGTGACATAAAATTTTTGTAGTTACATCATGTTTTCTAATTGCACATATATGACCTTCTTGATCACTTTTTTGCCCCTTTTTAAAAGTGATCACTTTGTGGGTAATTGGTTCAAAATTAGTAATTTCCAAGTAAAAACCCCAATATATTTTTAAAATATTTTTTTCTTAAATCAGCAGAATCAGCCAAAACAGCCACTCCAGCCAGAATATCATAAATTTCAGCATAATCAGCCAAAACAGCCGATTTTGGTGCTACCAAACGGGCTCTAAATCATAACAACCTTTGAAAAGGGACATGGAACAAGATTGTTATTTAATTTCTAACGTGTGTTTTCTCGAACACAAAAAATCTTTGAAAGCCCAATTAAAAAAAAAAGAAATAATGCCAAAAATAATACTAGGGAGTTTTGCTTTTACAAAAATAAGACCATTTTTACGGAGGACAAAAAAGAGACCAAAGGACCGACCAACTCCGTTCTCATTTTCACAAATCTGCAGCGTCTCCAAACCAGTCCATCCCTTCTCAATTTCACAGATCTGCAGCTCTTCGATTGGGAGCGAGGAAGACAAGCTACGAAGAGGCAGAGAGCACAGTCGGAGAGCGACAGCTTAGAGCGGCGGAGAGCGGCGACCGAGATGACGAGCAGCGACGGAGATGACAAGCGGCGGCTCTGTTCAGCCATGGCACCGCCTTTCTTGTCTAACCTTTCCGCCCTAGGTTCGAAGCCTATCTCTTCCTCTTCTGTTTTTTTCGAGGGCTGTCGGCTATGATTTCAGATCGAATTGAAGCGGCGAGCAGCTAGATTTGGGCGACTATTGTTGCAAGGTGGTGGTGCGGTGGTTGGGGAAGGTGGGCTGAAGAGGTGATTGGCTGCCGGAACGGGGCTGAGGAGGACGCAGGTGCAGGGAGGCGGCAATCAATGGGATGTGTGGTGGCTATTCACTGTCGGGGTGGGGGCTGGTGCGGGCGAAGGGGCTGGTGCAGGGGAGGGGCTGGTGCGGGGGCAGGGAAGGGGGTTGTGGAGGGGGGCTGGTGCAGGGGAGGGGAATGGGATAGGGGAGTGGTGGTCAGGGCAGCGGCAGCAATGGTGGTCTGGGGCGGCGGTGGTCGGGGGGCAGCGGTGGCCGCATTGGTCAAAGGTTAAATTGGTCATGGTCACTAATTGGATTGGTCATTGGTTGAGTTGGTCATGGTCGGGTTGGTTGTGGTCGGATTGGTCACGGTCAAATTGGTCATGATCGGATTGGTCACTTGTCACTTGTCGAGTTCGGTTATTGGTGAGATTTGGTCACTGGTCGGGTTTGGTCAATGGTCGAGTTCGGTTATTGGTGAGATTTGGTCACTGGTCGAGTTTGGTCACTGGTCACTGGTCGGGTTTGGTCACTGATCACTGGACAGGTTGGTCACTGGTCACTAGTCGGGTTTGGTCATTCGTCGGGTTTGGTCACTGATTGGGTTTGGTCATTGGTCAGGTTCGGTCACTAATCAAATTTGTCACTAGTCACTGGCAGGATTGGTCATGATAGTTTAGTCTCATTTTTGGAATTATTTGAAAGTTGTGCTATTTTTGTCTTTGACATTTATTTTAGTACTCCGTATCATTTTTGCAAAAACCCCTTAAAAAAATATTTGAAACATAATGTATTTTAAAAATATTTGAAAGCCCAAGTCTGTTAGTTTAAAAAGTGGTCTGAAATACAAGGTAGGTATTTTGTGAAGAGTGCAAATTTGGATTAAAAAAAGGGATGACACCCCCTCCCTCAGATCCTCCACCACCGGCCGGACAGTTCGCTGGGAGAATGTAAGTTGGACTTTAATCACAAGCATGTAGATAGAGAGAGGTGTTCTGGCTCTGATACTTGCAGAGGCCTTATGCATTTTAGCATAGTAACCTTTCATCATCGCAGTTGTCGGAATTCGAACCCGAGACTTACCCTTTGTGACACTCCTATCTACTAGTTGAGCCATGCCCACCGGCAATTTGTTTTTTATTTATTTAAAAAATAGAGTTACTCTCTTTCTCCAAATCTTAATTCCGAGGTTTAATTGCTCCCTTTGTCCCGAAAAGGTCCATCAAATTGACTTTTCTTGGTCAATGACAAGGTTTTTTTTACAGTAATATTACTAAAATAAATCATATTAACATAAATATCATTATTCATTACTACAATGTGGTGTTGTGGTAACTTAAGCTCAAAACTTGAACATAAATTACTATAATTTCATTACTACTCTAGTCACTAGTCATATTTTTATAAATCATCTTTATTTTGGTCATATTGATGTATTTATTTCCAATGACAATCAACTTTGACTAATGATATTTTTTAATATGAAATTATTTAGAATATGAAGATTATATCAAAATTTGTGTTATTCAAAAAAGTTTCATAAAAATATAAAATTTATAAATTATATACAAATATAATATTGAAAATCATAGTCCAAAGTTTGTCATTATTGATTAAGATAAATCAATATGACGAACCTTTTCAGACGGAAATGTAAAATGACAAAACACACATTGTTGAGGTTTAGTCTCGCAGATCCGAAAGCCCAACACCAACTTTGGATATTAAGGATGATGGGTTTGGTATAAAAAGTGTATAGAATATAAAAGGTGAATGTGATGCACTCATAAAACCCACTTGTAATAAAGTAATAACGCTGATTACACGAAAGAGGCTGAACGGCACCACGAACTAGAGAGATAATCTAAGGTTTTGAGTATCAAAATGCTAACCATTTACAATGTAGTTAATGCGCCTATTTATACTAGAAAGGGGTAGGTGGGGTGATGATGTGGCCAAATCCGGTTGGCGGTTGCCTTTGCCACTTGAGCACCCATTCTTTCACTTGCTACTGTCATACTCTAGCATTTAATGCAGTTTGTCACTTGTGGACTCCCTGATCGGCCTCTTGATTTCACAGGCCGATGGACAGAATTGACGCTTTGTTATTTGTTCCAAGTAAGATTTGTTATTTGTTATTTGTTACTTGTGGACTCAAGCCTTAGTTTTCTTACTACGCCGTATTAAATAATTTTGCGCATGAAATCAAACGTTACGTGTTTGGTGAAAAAGTTGACCGGTAAGCCTAATAAGATAAAAAAAACATGGTCACTAAAGGGCCTCATTATTTGTGTGAAGGAACGAAAGTGGTTCTTATTTGTTCTCACGTACATAAGTTAAAGTCTTAAAGACACGAGAAAGCACAAAAATGTGTGTTGTGTAAGAAACAGTTTGTGTATAGAAGAATATATATAACCATTTCATAGTACTTGTGTAGGGCCAGTTATGTTTATGATTGTCCAAGACTAATAAATAAATGGTCACTTTTTTCTATGTAAAGGATACAGAATATTATGAGTAGAATTAATACTGTAGTTAGTAATTAACATTAGTAGTTTAGTACCCGAAAGTTGAAACCACTGATAGCCACATTATAACATAGCGGTTGTTTAAATTTGCCATGTTCCTCCTGCCACATAAATCATAGCATGCACACAATTAATAACAATGATTAAAGAACAAAAAGTGTATGTACATAGTGGAATCAAATAGCTGTTGGCACCTTTCTAAGAAGAGAGGAAATGGTGTTATACAGAGTGAGGATATTATATTCCCATATACTGTTAGGAGAAACACAAAAGTCCCTTCTTCAAGAATAACTTTGGATAAAAGGGGTGACGTACCATTGCGATCACAAGGTGAATGTCTGCATGACTCACCATTGCAATAAGTATATGTATTGAGAAGTATATAGTGAAAATGAGATTTTGCTTTTTGTAGCAGAACTATGTATAGTGAGAATAAATATATCCTTCTTATTTATTGAGGTTAATTGTGGAGGTGGCGAGGTTTGCATGTGCACCCTCTTCATTAAGAGGAAACCTCCTGATTATCTCATGAAGAGGGTGCGCATGCAAACCTTGCCACCTCTACAATTAACCTCTCTCTCTCTCTCTATAAGAAGGATATATTCATTCTCACTACACATAGTTCTGCTACAAAAAGAAATATCTCATTCACACTATATACTTCTCAATATATATACTTATTACAATGGTAGTCGTGCAGACATTCACCTTGTGATCGCATTGGTCACTCCTTTTATCCAAAGTTATTCTGGAAGAAGGGACTTTTGTGTTTTCCCTAACAGTATACGATCATATACTATCCTTACCATGAATAGTATCATTTGTTCTCTTCTTAGAAAGGTGCCAACAACTGACTGATTCCACTACGTACATACACTTTTTGTTCTATAATCATTGTTATTAATTGTGTGCATGCTATGATTTATGTGGTACGAGGAGCATGGCAAATTTAAACAACCGCTGTGTTATAATGTGGATGTCAGTGGTTTCAACTTTCGCGTACTAAACTACTAATGTTACTAAGTACAATATTGATTCTATTCGTAATATTCCCTATTCTTTGCATGGAAAAAGTGACCATTTATTTATTACAACCTCGGACAATCATAAACGTAACTGGCCTGCGCAAGTACTGTGAAATGGTTATATATATTCTTATATACACAAACTGTTTCTTACATAACACACCTTTTGTGCTTTCTCACGTCTTTAAAACTTTAACTTATGTACGTGTGAACAAATAAGAACGACTTTCAATTCGTTCCTTCACACAAATAACGAGGCCCTTTAGCGACCCTATTTTTTGTCTTATCAGGTTTACCGGTCAACTTTTTCACCAAACACGTAACTTTTGATTTCACGCACAAAATTATTAATACGGCACAATAAGAAAACTAAGGTTTGAATTACTTTATTGGCTGAAGTTGCTACGGAGGATTATTTTAGCTGTTATTTTCATACGTAATATATAATTTTTTATTTTTTTAATAAAATGTATTTAAAATATTTTTTTCATAAATCAACAACCGTTCATTAATAACCCTTACTATTAGTCAAGTATAGAACACCGCCATATACCGACTTGATAGTAGCCTTAATCTCTTAACTCCTTGATGAAATCAATTGAGATTGATAACCTCAACACAACGGTTTCGGTTTAACCAACACAATTAATCCCTCTTAAGTTTATTAACCACGACCGTGCATTAATAAACCGGAGTTACTTACTTGTGAAACCATCAACGATTAACCATCGGTTCGTTGATCGTTTCTAGTAGTAAATTAGTAATTAATGTTGAGATGTTAACTAACTGTCATCTTAGCAACACTCCCCAACATTAATATGGAGATAGATTAAGGGAAGAATTAATATTCAAGGGAAGAAGTTAATCAACAAGCTTCAAGAGCAACATCAAGAAATGGAAGTTTAGCTCCTCATTTGGAGACTAAACATGGTATAAAAATATAAAAGAAATACTATTCTAAGTTGAGCTTAAGAGTATGGAAGAAGGAGTGATTAATATGAAGGAAAATGGTGCTATTTATAGGTGTTTTGGAGGTGCTGCAGCGGATACCTGACCGGGTATTTGAGATACCCGACCGGGTATCATTGTATTTTCCTAGCAACTTCGTTTTTCACTTCATACCCGACCGGGTAAATGCTATATCCAACTGGGTAAGTCACCAAATCACATTTCTTGCATGATTTCTTGTCCCCTTGCACTTTCATTTGATCTTGTAAGATCCCTTCCATGATCCTTTGTTGATTCTAGATTGATTCTTGCTCAGGATGATTCTAAATATACTAAATTACAACAAACTAGAAAAATAAAATGATTGCACCGTAAATGGGCAATTACCACAACAACACACCGTAAAAAATAATTACAAGTAAAAATATAAACACTCAAAAATCAATGCAATCAAGGGGTGTCGGTGACATTTCTACACTTGAGGACACATGGAGTCATGGACTACATTTCAATATTTGAGAGATTGCAAATGCTATTTTCCCAAGAATCTTTTTTCATTGTTTCCATACTTTGATTGTAATTTCAGGCCAAATTGTTCGAGATATATCCGTACAAATATGTTTAATCTCTTTTGTTGAAAACGCCGTTGTTGGCGTATGTATCAATAGAACAAAACAAACATGGGCAATAGGATGAAATCTAAATCTGATCACAATTCTTTTATTCGGTAAGCGGTCTCTTTATTTGGTCTCTTTTTTTATGAACATATATTGCAAAATGGGAAACACGTACTAAACATTATCTTTTAGAGTTTTTGTCAATTTTACTTCTCCAACTATTATATTGGTAACACTTTTAATACTTAATCTTGATTTTGTTTCACTTTTAGAGAATTTCTATGTGAAGACCATCAAGTTTATTGCTAATATGCACATCAAACATTCCATAATTAAGTATACTAAAATATTTTTCCATAAAACTTAAATGGGATATGCTTTGATCCTCATATGATCTAAATTTAGTACACCAACACTTCAGATGTTCAGAATATAATGATTAGTTATTTTATTTCTGATATGATCAAACATCTTTAAATAAAAAAAGATTCTCATGTACGTGTTGTTTCTAAATTGGCTAAATACTTAATTTGGAGAAATATTGTACAACCACGTACACTTCGAATTTGGGAAAATCTACAGAAATATTACAAGACTTTTATATATACAACACTTCTAGAACACTTACACTTAAATTAACGGATTTAATTTTATGTTTACACGCATATATCTTTGTCTAGGACATACAATTATAGGAGTATGAACGTTGTTATGGTAGAACAAGGGCTTTTTTGAGTGTGTGTCTGACATTCCCCAAATCGGTTGTATTGATTCATTCAGTTAAAATTTATTAAGTTATGGCTGAAGTGACCCAACTTGATTAGTTGATTCTGTTGATTTATTAAATAAATATATTTAAAATTTATTTTATTAATAAAAAAAAAAATTATACTACGTATGAAAAACAGCTAAAATGATCCCCCGTAGCAACTTCAGCCAATAAATACAGAAAACTAACTCAAACCTTACTTTTCTTATTATTCGTATTAAATAATTCGGCGTGTGAAATCAAAAGTTACGTATTTAGTGAAAAAGTAGACTGATAAGTCTCATAAGACAAAAACAAGGTCACTAAAGGATCTCATTATTTGTGTGAAGGAAAGAAAGTGGTTCTTATTTGTTCACACACGTACATAAGTGAAAGTTTTGAAGGCATCAAGAGAAAGCAAAAAAAAAGTGTGTTGCGTAAGAAGCAGTTTGTGTCTACAGTTTGTTAGACATGTATATGTTGTTGGTTGGGCATGTCGGGAAGCCATGTTACGTACTACGTATATATGTATATGAAGTTATATATAAAGTATTACACGAAAATATTTAAAAGTGCTTTACTTGGTACACTTATACTCAATAAGAATTAATCTTGACTTCATTCGAGTACTACACACTTTCGTATATATACAGAGGTTCTGCCCAACAACCATTATTACAATATGGATATGGATATACCTTGACATGTGTGTTTGCATTTTTTGGGTAGCAGCCCT
This sequence comes from Cuscuta epithymum, assembly GCA_945859915.1. Lineage (NCBI taxonomy): Eukaryota > Viridiplantae > Streptophyta > Magnoliopsida > Solanales > Convolvulaceae > Cuscuta > Cuscuta epithymum. The sequence continues at coordinate 911,275 of CAMAPF010000999.1, forward strand.
CATTATAACTATGCGCTTGGACGCTTGTATGCGCTGCAAGACAGCGGCGCCGACGCCCCCCACCTATTCTCAACACCAACGTCTTCATCAGCGTAGGAGGACGACTACCTCGTCGCCCGCCGCCGGAGGTTCGGCTGAATATTAGAACGTTCGAGGAAGGGAGTATAAGGATGGGAGCGGAAGATGGGCACACAATTTGCTTGACAGGCTTCGACAAGGGCGTGATGTCCACCGTTCTTCAAACCTACGGTCATAAGTTTCATTCCGATTGCGTCCCTGTTTGGTTGGCCATTAACAAATGTTGCCCCCTTTGCAGAGTTCTGGTTCAAATTCCTTTCCCAACCATATACGGTGTAGGCATACATGTAGCTAATTCAAAGCATATAGATAATCACGAGTGTGGTTAAATATTACGAGTAAATTTGTAATCAATGTTTGAACGAGTAAAGATTGAATTAGTTACATGTACGCCTACACTGTTTATGGTTGGGAAGGAACTTGAGCCGGAGCTCTGCAAATGGGGCATCATTTGTTAATGGCCCCAATCAAACGGAGACGCAATCGGAATGAAACTTATGACCGCAGGTTTGAATAACGGTGGACATTGCGCCCTTCTCGAAGCATGTCAAGCAAATTGTGCACTCATCCTCCACTCCCGTCCTTATACTCCCTTCCTCGAACGTTCTAATGTTCAGCCAAACCTCCGGCGGCGGGCGGCGAGGTAGTCGTCCTCCTACACTGACGAAGACGTTGGTGTTGGGAATAGGTGGGGGCGCCGCCGCCATTGTCCTGTTGCGCATACAAGCGTCCTAGCACATACTAGGGCTGCTACCCAAAAACTTGCAAACACACAGGTCAAGGTAATATCCATATTGTAATAATGGCTGCTGGGTGGAACTTGTGTATATATGAAGTGTGTAATACTCGAATAAAGTCAAGATTAATTCTTAGAAGTGTACCAAGAAAGCAATTTTAAATATTTTCGTGTAATACTTTATATATGACTTCATATACATAGTACGTAACATGGTTACCCAACATGCCCAACCAACAACATATGCCTATCTAACAAACTGTTAGACACAAACTGCTTCTCACGCAACACACTTTTTGTTTTTGTTTTCTCATGTCTTTAAGACTTTAACTTATGTACGTGTGTGAACAAATAAGAACCACTTTCATTCATTCACAAAAATAATGAGGCCCTTTAGTGATCTATTTTTGGTCTTATCAGGCTTATCTTTCATTTTTTTCAACAAACACGTAACTTTTGATTTCATGCGCATAATTTTTTAATACGGAGTTACAAGAAAAGTAAGGTTTGAGTTACTTTTCTATTTTTATGGGCTGAAGTTGCTACGGAGGATCATTTTAACTGTTTTTCATACGTAGTATAATCTTTTTCTTTATTTCATTAATAATATATATTTTACTTATAATTTTTTCATAAATCAATAAAATCTACCAATCGAGTTGGACCACTTAAGCCATAACTTAATAAATTTCAACATAATTAATCAATACAATCGATTTGGGTAATGTCAAGCACACGCTAAAAAAAGCCCTTGTTCTACCCATAACAACGTTCGTACTCCTATAATTGTATGTCCTAGACAAAGTTATATACATGTAAACATAAAAGCCGGTAATTTAAGTGTAAGTGTTCTACAAGTGTTGTATATATAAAAGTTTAGTATCATTTCCGTATAATTTTTCAAATTCAAAGCGTGGTTGTACAATATTTCTCCAAATTTAAGTACTTAGCCAATTTAGAAACAACACATGAGAATCTTCTTTATTTAAATGATGTTTGATCATATGAGAAATAAAATAACTAATTATTACATTGTGAACACCTGAAGTATTTGTGTACTAAATTTAGATAGATCCTATGAGGATCGATAAATATTTAAGTTTTATCGACAAATATCAAAGCATATCCCATTTAAGTTTTATCGATAAATATTTGAGAATATGGAGGGTGTAAAATAAGAGATACCATAAGTGTCTCACACATAATAGTCGAATGACTAAAAGTGAAACAAATTCAAGATTAAGTATTAAAAGTGTTACCGATATAATAGTTGGAGAAGTAAAAGTGACAAAAACTCTAAAAGATGATGTTTAGTACATGTTTCCCGTTTTGCAATATATGTTCATAAAAAAAGAGACCAAATAGAGAGGCCGTTTGCCGAATAAAGGATTAGTGATCAGTTTTAGATTCCATCCTATTGCCCATGCTTGTTTTGTTCTATCGATAAATACCCCAACAACGGCATTTTCAACAGAAGAGATTAAACATTCTACCATGACAACAATATATTTGTGCGGATATGTCTCGAACAATTTGGCCTGAAATTACAATCAAAGTATTGAAACAATGATTTTTTTTATAGAAAAATCGCATTTTCAATCTCTCAAATAGTGACGATATTGAAATGTAGTCCATGACTTCATGTGTCCTCATGTATGGAAATGTCACCGACACCCTCAATTGCTTGGATGCACACATTATAAATGTCACCCCTCCTCAAGGGATCACATTTAGTATAATTTGAACAATTGAGGGGTGAGATTTATAAATTTCAAAACACGGAGATTACATTTTAACATGAGTATTATTTGAGTGGCTCAGAGTATGATTTTTATTAGATTCTTTAATTTTGAGGTAAGTCAACAACTTAAAGGTCAATAATATGCTTAGCTTGAGGATACCCGTGAAATGAACCACGCACCGTCACTCACAATACTTAGAGCTAAAAAAATGATTCCGCGCTTCAAATGTGTTACTACTCGAGGAGTATGCCACACATATTTTTTTTTGTGTGCGAGATAGAATGAAGTTCTCCTTCGTATGTATAGAGATTGTGGCACCCTCTACTACTTCATGACACAACTACTCAGTAAAGACTTAATAATAACAGCGTGACACTTCTTAACTAGGCAGGCATGCATATGTTATGAATGTTATCTATACTAGCACCTTGGTTGATTTTGAATAGAAAAAAAATACTAAAATAGGAGAAGTTTAAAATTGGAGTATGTTTTTAAAATTCCCCAAATATGAGTAATTTTTGAAGCTTTCACAAAGATACCACTGCATGAGCTACTGCGGTCGGAACCGCCACCACCATCAGACTGACCTGGTTATGCAAGAGAACTAGAGAAGCAATTGATTGTATAAATTAATTAGATTAGATGTATTAAGAGTACAGTCAGGGGCGGAGCCAGGGCACTAGGCCGGACTGGGCCGATACAAAGAATATTTTTGGAAAAAATTTTACACGGAATTTTTTACGCTAAAAATTTAGACATTTTTAAAATTTGGGCTGGGCCAGGGCCAGGTTTGGCCCTCCCCTAGCTCCGCCTCTGAGTACAGACATAATGTTTAGTCCTATTCAGGGAATATTTTGCTTGAACTCTGATATGAATTTTCTCGCACTTAAAAATATAGAAGAATAGTGGTGCAAGTACGAGTATCGTCTCCATAGGGACGGACAAAAGGGAATCAAGAATTAACTAAATTCAGTGATTAAACTAAAAAAATAAATGCAATTGTGGGAGTTTGATTGGGTTGAAAATGAACTAATAATGTGAATACACGATTAAATTAAAGGTTTCTTTCTTATTAACGACGAAGGGAACATGGATTGATTTCGAGGTAATCAGATTTCTGGCAGATCAGACTTAATCACATCAAAATTATGTAATTGAGCAATGCTAATCAATACTTAGTTCTAACCGCTCTCGTGACGTAGAGTACAATAATTTAGGGAACCAGGTACGAAAAACGAGTGAGCGTACAGCCCCTTAATCGTACGGCTCCTTAATCGTTACTAATCATTTAGTGAACGATTAAGTGTGTGTGAAGGTATCCTAGAATAAATTAGATCTCTCTTAATTTATTCTACATGCAATTATAATCTAAGCTGCAATTCTAGGGCATAAGAGATATCAATTAAATCAAATATACACAAATTACATAAAGATTCATGCAATTAATCCATCTATAAACTAGACATATCCTTCATCATAATTAACCACTTCATCAATCCCAATCACTAATTAAAACAACTCACAACTCATAATTGAAGAATAAATAGAATTAGGATGAAAAGAATTAATTGTCATTAATTAAAAAGTTAGAACTTACAAAGAATCCATTGATCTTGAAAAACAAGGCTTTAAAAAACCTCTAAAGTCGAAATAGGGTTTATCTCTCTAAGCTTTGGTACGAAAAACGAACAAAACAGGGCCTTTAAATAGAAATTGTCGAAATTTGGCCGAACTGCAGACTGTACGGTGTGCAGGTCACCGTGCGGTTGCGTGAAAATTAATCAGCTCCGTCATTTACTCCGCGCGCACGGCGTGCGGGCACTTTTGTGAGGTGTTCTGGATTGCGGGGTGTGCAGTTCATAATTCTTGACTTCTAGCTCTTAGAATCACTTGCGGGGCGCGCGGATGGCTCTTGAACCATTATCTTTCCCTTTTCGATCTTCCTTGTTTGCTCCCGCTTGATCCTATCTTCAATCTTTGACCATCCAAGCCTCGAATGATGCCTCTAAATCATCTTGTTGACCTCCGATGCCTCTCGCTATCTCTCAAACACATCTCCAATCTCCTCAACTTGTGCTAAAACGCCGATGCCGGGTCCAAATTCTTCCTTTTCTTCAACGAATGCAAACCAAACCCGGTAAACCGTGTCTTGAGTTAAATAAACACTTTGTACAACAACAACATCCAAGCCTTAGTCCCAAAAGATATTGGGATCAGCTAACATGAATCAATACATTATATCACCACCAAAAGAAAAAAAATAAAGATAAAAAGGATAAGCTATTATAAAAAAGATAATGTAAAAAGAGATGAATATACCTAAAAATGATAAAATAAAAATATTAAAAATAATCTTTATATATAAGGATAAAAAACAAGCAATAAAAAAAATTAAAAAAAAAAGAATAGAAAAAAAGAAAAACAAAAAAAAAGAGGAAAAAAAAGAGAAAAAGTAGAGAGGGGAAAAGATAATATGAGATCACTCCGGTCTACACACAAATACCCGCCCCTCACTTTGCTCTCTCCAAAACCATACTCTCATCCAACCCAAGAAGAAGCATATCACTTCGGACTCCCTAACCCATGTCTGCTTGGACCTTCTCCCCCCTCTCTTCCCTGCCTCTTCTCCACACATCTCAACTCGTCTGACTGGTGCATCTTCCGGTCTTCTATACACATGACCAAACCATGCATCATAGGCGCGACTCCCGCATCTTGTCTTCAATAGGTACTACTCCTACCCTTTGTCTTATTGTCTCATTCCTCATGTGGTCCTTCCTATTATGCCACACATCCAACGTAGCATGCGCATCTCTGCCACTCATCTTTTGAATATGACATTGTTTTACCGTCCAACACTCTACACTACAGTAATGCAGACTTAATTGTTGTCCTGTAATGGGGAGATATTCTGGTTACCTGAAGAAGATGGCAGATTCACATTGAAGTCAGCTTATCACATGACCAGATATGAGCTCCCTAGCTCTTTCTCTTTCTCGCATGCGTGGCATCCAAAACAAATCATGAAGATCAAGCTCTTACAATGGAAAATTCTACAGAACATCATCCCAACCACATATAATATTCTTAAATTTCAGGTTGTCCTAAATCCATCAGTCCGTCCTCTTTGCAGAAAGCAAGAAGATTCTATGGATCATTTATTTTTCAGATGTGAAGTTGTAAGGCCTATTTTGAGATATTTTATGGGTATTCTGGAGGTTCCATGTTCCTCATCTGTAAGCACTATTCGACAGGTCTTCTTGACTTGGTGGCTCAAAGCAGGCAAAAAGAAATTAACTGATATCTTCAAACACAACCTGCCTGACATCATTTGCTGGCATGTTTGGAAGACTTATGCAAAACAAATTTGGGGTGAAGGGGGTTCAGTTCCTAATTATGAGCAAATCATACTTCAGATTAAGTCATATACTCAAGCTTGGTCTGCTAGTTTATCTAACCTCAGGTTACACTCGGTGGAGGATATCCTTAGAGAGGAAAATCTGGTCTCAATGAACTTCAGGCTTCATAATTTCAGGTTTCAATTGATTAAGTGGCATAAACCTAAATAGAAATATAAGCTTAATACAGATGCTGCATACCTTTCCCAATGATAGGAACCTGGTATAATCTGAGCGTAAACAGTAAACCAGCAAACACAGATCTGATAGAATGATAAGGAAAGAGTGTTTATTGATGGAAGGAGATAAACCGTAGGCTACAGGGACTTCTTAGGCAACCGGGACTCTCAAGGCAACAAGGCAACAACTCAGAATCAAAATAACAGTCTCCTACAACTGTTACTAATCCATCTATTTATAGCCAATATCCACATAAGGATATGCCAACTATTACTAATAACCCCTTCCCTTCTAAATATACTACTACAAGTACCTTTACTACTACTATTATTATTAGTATTATTATTATTTCTTATTAATAGCCTACTAAGCTAGATTCCTATCATTACTCCCCCCTGAACAACCACCTTGTCCTCAAGGTGGGTGATAAGAATCAGCCATGATCTTCCACTTCCGCTTCATTCTTGCACCTCTCCCTTCCCAGTACTTTACTGATTTTTGGGCTTTTAGCTTCTGTGCATGGATCTTCATCATTGCTTCCTTAACCTCTGGACTCCCACATAGGGCATCAACATCTTCAGCTATGTCATTCTGCTCAGCCCATTTTTCCATTGCTGGTTGGTTTGGTTCCGTAACTACTAATAGAATTTTATCCAATCTACCTCCCAGGTCTGCCTCCATAACTACAATGATGCTGTCCAGTAAAAGAATGTCATCTTCTGCCGCATTTTGGGAAGGATTTGTCTTGTACAACTTCAACAGCCCACATAAATTGTGCATAACAGTGCTGCTATGTGAGTTCAGATTCTCTAACCGCCAAAGTCCCAAATCTGAGAAGTTTTCTTCTTTCCTTTCCCTTATAGGCTGAAACCCCAACGATGGAGTTAACAGATAAGCAAAACCAAGTCCAGAACCCTTGCTTTCATAGCATTCAGGAAATGTTAATTCAACTCCCTTTGGTTCCCCAGGCTCTACTGGTCCAGACAAGATACTCTCTGGGCTGCCTTTCATCCCATCTTTTCTTGCAAGAGTGTAAATAAGTTTTATGCAGTTTTTAACTTCATCAATAGTCAAATTCAGACTGTGACTAGAACTGATGTTATCTTTGACACCACCAGTCTTTACTTGAGGCCATTCACCCATCTCCCTGCCAGTATAAGAAGCCTCGAAACCAACACATTCACCTTCAGTCAAAGATCCATCATCACCATTTATAACAGCTTCCTCCATCAAACCTTTCCATGCCTCGTGATCAACATATTTCTTCCAGTAAACCCAAAATGCATACTTCTTCATAACGTTCCCCTCAACTACTTTCTCAGTTTCTTCTGCAGCTTTAGCATCTGTATCTCCAAGCAAAGCAGACTTTAAAAATGAGATGGCATCAGACTCATATTCCAGGGCACTCGAGAGTTGATTCATCACAGAAGATTTCTCCTCCCCTCGTTTCTCATCACCATTGATGAGTTTATTTTCAGAGTCAAGTTCCACCTGACTCACAGACTGCTGCGGGACTGGAACAGACTCCACTCGTGGACTGGGAGAAACGGAAATATGCGAAGAAACCTGCTGTAAGTCCTGCGAACTCAGGGAAACTGCTTGCAACGAGGCTGATGACTTAGGTGAGATTGCTTTCGAAGACCCCCTGCGAACTGGAAGCTGATGCCCGTGGACTCAGAAAACTGTTTCGCATCTGTGAATTGGAGACTTCCGTTTGCAACACAGTATACGAACTGAGAGGAGGGGTTCGCATCTGTGGAGAAGGAGAAACGATAAACGATGCTGGCTGCGATTTCCAAGAAGTTCGCGATTGTAAACTGGTAGAATTCCTTGAAGATCGCGGCTTCTGGTTCTCTGATTTCCGACTGCGTGGTTGGAAACGCCGATTTATGCCCTCCTTCAGAACTTCCCAACTCTTTTCTCTCGTTCGAAATTCCCACCCTTCAAACCAGTACAACGCATCATCCTCTATAGCCTCTGATGCTACTTCAACCTTAAGTTTTTCCGCAGTAGATTTGATACGAAAGTATTCTTCCATCTTCACACTCCAACTGCCTACATCATCCCCATCCCCGTTAAACAACGGTAGTTCAGCCTTTATGAACGCGAGAGAAGGATTTCCAGCAACTGAGAGATGCGAAGTGCGATGTGAAGAGTGCTGTGAGCTGCGAGATGTGAACGATTGATTCCTCTGTCGATGTTGGTTACTGTTCACCTTCGCGATGGACTCCTGCAGTATCGTCGACTTCATCATAACCTTTCCCGTCGATTTCTCCATCTCGGACTTCACCTCCATGTTCGAACGCTTCTCCAGCTTCGAACGTTTCTCCAGATGTCCGTGCGAACCAAAGGTGTCCAGTCCTGATCGTCTTTGTTCTCTGGTCTGCTCAGCGATAATCTTGGTTCGTTCAGATCTCAACATCGCGACAATCAATTGTCCTCTTCCGCGATAGAGATGTGTCGATCGATTAAGACCCCAGGAGCGAGTGCTCTGCTGACGTCGCCCAACGATTTCTGATCCCAGGAGCGGATGCTCTGCAGTAGTCGCACTTCAAGTCTGATTCCCAGGAGCTATTGCTCTGATACCAATGATAGGAACCTGGTATAATCTGAGCGTAAACAGTAAACCAGCAAGCACAGATCTGATAGAATGATAAGGAAAGAGTGTTTATTGATGGAAGGAGATAAACCGTAGGCTACAGGGACTTCTTAGGCAACCGGGACTCTCAAGGCAACAAGGCAACAACTCAGAATCAAAATAACAGTCTCCTACAACTGTTACTAATCCATCTATTTATAGCCAATATCCACATAAGGATATGCCAACTATTACTAATAACCCCTTCCCTTCTAAATATACTACTACAAGTACCTTTACTACTATTATTATTATTATTATTTCTTATTAATAGCCTACTAAGCTAGATTCCTATCACCCAACATGCTGCAGGGGGTGCGATTATGCGAAACCATGAGGGGGAGCTGGTCTTTGCGATCTCCTTTCCAGTAATAGCCTCGTCGAGTGTTGAAGCTGAGATCCTCTCCATTATTTTGGCAACAACGTATGCTATTCAGATCGGATTCTCGGACTTCCTGGTTGAAAGCGATTCCACTGTAGCCTTGAGCTACATCTTGGAAGGAGGACGAGGAAGATGGATGGATGCAATAAAGGAAATGATACTTATCTCTTTCAGGAAATCAATCTCTTTTGGATCGGTTATGCGTGAAGGGAATTGGGCCGCACATCACTTGGCAGCCCAATCTATAACTCAATGGCAATTTTTTCAGCGGGCTTGTGATCTTCCGGGTCCAGTTAAACAGGCTTACTATGCGGATTATTTCGGTCTTTCCAACTTTCGGTATAACTAATTTTCCTTCGTTTTACTTTCTACTCTCTTGTTTTGCTTTTAGAGGGATGCCTCTTTGGAGTGGTTTTGGTCTAGTCCCCCACTTCACTTGTACTATCATCGTCTTTAATAAAACACTGGTAAATGCTCCCCGGCATTTACCCCACTGATTTTGGTGGTTTTCCTTCCGGGGTAAAAAAAAATACCTGATAAGCCCGTATTATGCTAGAAACACACATTAATATCCAAACAAATATACGAGTATCATTTTTTTTCTGATTTGAATAGTTTTGTGTTTCAGTTTCCATATTGAAAAGTCTGTCTCGCTTTGAGTTTTTTCCATACAAGATCATACTGAGTTCTAAAAATAATAGAGTTTTTATATGTGCTGAAATTGGAAATTCCGAAATAATGCAAAGAATGTAATTTACAAGGTGTTTGACAATTTCAGTACTTCCTAAACTTATAACATTTTTTATAATTTACGTTTATTTATGATTTTATCCATTTGTGTGATGGCTTATATTTTAATTATAAATACAGATTCATAAATATCCACATATGTTTAATTTACAACATTTAGAAAATACATCCCGTGCAACGCACGGGTGAGATACTAATAATAAGAATAAGTAAGGTTGAAGTTTAATTTTTTGCTAAATTAGCTGAAGTTAATGCAAAAGACAATTTTAGATATTCTTTTGATGTAATTTTTCTTAATTTGATTAATACAATAGATCTTAAATATAAATTTTACATAATTCATTAAATTTAATCAACTCAGCTATTTCATCGACAATTTCATAAGTTAAAACAAATGATTTATTACATAATGATAATGTAAACAATTATGGTATTTGTATAGAATGTTTTTTTAATCTGGTCGAGCCATGGAGAGTCTTGTTCAACTGGCCGGTACATGTTAATCATTTCTTAGCTATTAATTAGCCATAAAAGGTGGATATATTTAATGCTTCCTAGCTTTTTTTTAGCCATAATATTGTGTGAGTTTATGTGAGTTAAATGTCATGTTATTTATTTCTTTGTTAACCAATGAGAAAGTGACAAATTAGCTATTCATAAAACAATAGATCTGACAAAGACATGCGAGCATGGGCCGCCTATCTGGATGGGCCAATAGGAAATTAGGAAGAAATTAGGAAAGTGTATAATAACCAAGGTTGCAAAAATAGCTATTACCGGCCCCTACTCCATGCATCTGCCATCTGCGATTCGCCAATTAATAACCGCGCCTTCGGATTTGAGAATTAGATTTCAGCATTAAGTAATTAACTAATTAACTAATTCATTATATTTGAAACTTGTTACTTCAATTATGGTTTCTTCGGATTATGTGACTTAAATCTCTTGAAAGGATTGATTGTATTTTTCAAAGAGTATAGATCGAGAAGAAGTGTTTGAGAAAGCCAAACTTGAAGCTCAAAATATTTCCATTGATTTACATGTTGAGCATCAATTTTGTGACACCGTATTTGAATAAATTAAAAAAGAGGTTTTTTTTATGAGAAAGCAGTTGATGAGCCAATGAAGCCTGCGGATGATGTGTTCAGAGGAGCATATTTCTTAGTAGTTGTTGATAATGTTATTTCTTTATTGGAAACTAGATTTAAGCAATTTCAGAAATTTGAAGAAATTTTTGGATTCTTGTATAATGTGAGTAAGCTAAAGACAATAAGGGAGTGTTTGCAATTGCTTCAACTTTAAAAAAGTGATTTTTTTAAGTGATTTTGAGAAAAGTGATTAATAGTAAAAGTTGGTAGTGTTTGAGAAAAAAATGATTCTGAAAAAGTAAAAGTTGGTAGTGTTTGGTAAAATAAGTACTTTTGTGTAATAGAAAAAGTGAGAAGCAGTTTAAAGCACCCTTCTACCTGCTTCCAGCTTTTAGCTTTTAAGTGATTAATTTAATTAAGCAGAAGTTGTCATTTGAAAACACCTTTTTCAGCTTTTTTAAGTCAAAAGCTAAAAAACGCTTTTTTAAGCAATCTCAAACACTCCTTAAGTGATGAAGAGTTGGCTCGTTCTTGTGATACTCTTGAGAGTTTTTTGAAGCACGGGGATGATTGTGATATTGATTCAATTTATTTTCAGAACTTCAACTCTTAAGCAAGTCATTGTCTGAAGATAAAAAGAAAGCCATTGAAGTGATAGAGTACATTAGAGGGATGCATATTCCTTTACCGCATGCTTGGGTTGCTTACAGAATTTTGTTAACTATTCCCATGACAGTTGCATCTGTCCAAAGAAAATTTTCAAAGTTGAAATTGATATAAACTACCTCTCATTCAACAATGTCACAAGAAAGGTTAAGTGTGCTCGCTACGTTATCCATAGAAAAAGGGTGATATCTACTCTTGATTGTAGTGATGCACGTACAAATTTTGCACATCAAAAGGCAAGAAGAATAGATTATTAGGTAGTACTTTTATAATTTAATTTATTTCTTAGAAAAAATTATAATTTCACATACTTTATATCAATTTTAAGTCAAGTGTTACCTTTTAGGATGTTTTCTTTTGGACTGTTTTAAGTCCCAGACCAGATCAGACTTGACTTCCGTAGTTATAAAATACGAGGTCAGATGTTTACCAGACCAGACCAGACCAAACCAGACTAGACTAGACCAGCAAATGTTGTTAAATTTTAGCCCAAACAAATGTTGTTGTTTGGGGGGGGGGGGCTCACAACTTAATTACTTAGCAACAACAAATTAAAGGAGATCATATTAGACATACAAGTGATCTAAATTTTGAAGTAAACTCGACTAAATAGCACATACATATATGACGTTAGATTAGCAACACGTTTATCATTAATTAACTATCATTTGTTAATTAATAAGTCGGTTGTCGTCATTTAATTAGGTAGGAAAGGGGAACAGCATATATGAGTACATACAAGCCGCGCCGGCTGGCTATATAGCTGAGCCGCGTTAGAGCCAGAGAGCGCCGGCGTCCTTGAGCATCTTCTTGAGCGAGCCATTGATATGAAGAGCCATGACGGTGTTGGCGGAACCCGCGAACTTCCCGCCAACGAAGACAGCCGGGACGGCGGGGGTCGCACCCGAAGCGCTCGAGGGCCCGCTCCATTTCGGGGCCGTTAACGCCGTCCTGGTCGAGCTCGTGGACGAAAGGGCTAACCCCTTGCTCGTGGAACAGGCGCGTGATTGCATGGCACAAGCAACATGAACTCTTGGTGAAAATCACCACCGCCTTTTCTGATGCCTCCTTCACTATACTCTCCATAATCTTATGATCACTCCTATTGGGGAATTTATATATTTATAATTAATATAGTTATATCTCTTTTTCGTGATCAATGAATGATTAATTAGGGATGGATTTGTCTTGTTTGTTATGGTGTTTGAGATTTTACGAGGAGGAGATATTTATATGGCCGGAGTTTGAATTGTCTGAGAATATAAGATCTAGCTAGCTAGAAGCGGAATAAGTGAGGTGGTGAAACGGAAAATATTTGTATATTGAAAACAAATCATATCATGTTTTTAAGGTAACGAAAAAATCATAGCAACGATCTCTCTAGGCGAGAGCTATTCTTTCTAGGCAGACGTCTCCCATAAGGTTATAAGTTGTTATTCTCCGCTTTCGTTTTCGAAGAAGTGCGGCTTTCGTCTGCCTTTCGTGAGACTCTTTTTCGGCAGACCGCAACGCTTATATGACAGCCAAAAGTTGTGTACCCCTAACAGTAGGTGGAGTCTCGAAAATGTCATTCATGGTTGAGATCAGAAGATCATGGACGAAGCGTGGGACTATGGGATGGAACAGATCTGGACCAGAGGCAAAGAGTGAAAGATCCTACAATATTGTTGGACCGTGGGACCTCATGAACCGCCGCCACAGAGTGTAGGAGAGTTTAGAGTTTGAAAGCAGTATTTTAATTTTCACTACTAAAAAAAGAGCTTTTAACAATGAAAAATATCGTTGTTATAGGCTCAAAAGTTGGTCGTTAAAACTTTTAACGACCACTTTTTTTTTGTCGTCAAGTGGTTGTTATAGGCTCTTGCATTTATTTTTCATGATCAGACTGTTTATTTTTTCTATTGGTTACTTTTATTGTTGTAAGACTCTTGCATTAGGATTGAGTGATGTGAGGTCTGCTTTAACCGTCGTTGGCTCATTTATGCCCATTATTATAGGATCATCGAGTTATATGGCTTTTTTGAGGTGATTAACTCTAAGTCTGGTTTGAGGTCTGGCGATTTCTTGTGGTCATTTTATCGCTTTACCCCCTATCTGAATACTGTAATTTGAATTCAATTCATCGGTTTTGATGATAAAAAAGTAATGAAAAAATCATCTTAGTAATATACGGAGTATGTAGTTATGTACTTCTTTAATTAGTTAATTATACAAATTAATACGTAGTAAAAGCTAACGCGCGTAAAGACATTCTCGTCATACGTAGGACTAGAATCTCAAGGTCAAGGTCAAATTGTTATTGAGTCAATTCCCTACATAGGACTAAAAAGTGGCAAAATTGCATAAATAGGACTAAATTTTTTAAATTCCCTTAATAGGACTATTTATGTGTGTTTGGACAAATATATCCTTGTAACTTGTGAAATGTTTTAATTAATAATAAAATCATAAAAAAAAATAAAAAATAGAAAACAATACTAAAAATCGTAAACAAATAATAGAAAATTAATAAAAATATTTTTTAAAAAAATCATTTTTTAAAAATAAAAAAAATCGTAAAATTAAAAAAAAAAAAAAACATTACCACCCCAGCACCACCAGCTCCCATCACCGGAGAAAAATATGTCAACATTTTAAATAATGCAATAATGATGGCATATTCAATGAAAATGTTGTCATATTGAAGAGTAATTATGCCATCTTTTTGGCATTTTCAGAAAAAGATGGCATTTTTTACCAAAAGTGGAAGAAATTTCACCAATCGGAGGTGGTGGTGCTGGGAGGCGGCGGGAAAGGTTTCCATAATTTATTTCATTTTTTATGGGTTTTTACTATTTTTTATTATTTTTTAAAAAAAAATTAAAAAATAAAAAGTTAAATTTTTTATTTTGTAAATGTTTTATAATTTTTTATGTTTTTTTAAATATTTTTACGTTTTTTTTTATGATTTTATTATGAATTAAAGCATTTCATTATGAATTAATACTCTTAGGGGTATTTAGGGTAGGAAATCAATGTTTAGTCCTATTTAGGGAATTTAAAAAGTAGTAGTCCTATTTATGTTTTTTAGGAGCTCATTAGTCCTATTTAGGACAATTTCGCATTGTTATTTTCATCCTAGCCCGGCATGCCATTGAAATTGACCAGATTTAGTCATTTAATTAATATTACGTAGTACTCCGTATTATTTTATTACAGAGTATTTATTTACATTTAAAAAAGCTAATGTTAATATAAAAAAATTAAATTAGGGAGTACGATATTTTGAAGTTAGTAAAGAATGTTTCCTTTATTAAATTTCTTTTTTGTCTGATTAATTTATAAAATTGATCAAATAGTCACTCCATAAAGCTTGAAGATTGACATATTTTATATGAACATACTGATAATATGAATATAGTGTAATTTTTTTTACTAAAAGTACATTGATAAAAGATTACGGAGTAGAAGTTATAGCTTCCACATAAATATATTAATAAAACTATTAACCGGAGCTTATCTCAAATTGACCAAGAGAGTGAAAAGTGAAAACTAACAATTTTTGTGTGGAATGGGACTGTTGTTTCATGCTAGCTTATTGGGTAGTTGATTTCATAATTGGTAATTGAACCAAAATGTAGAGAAACTAAGAGCTAGACAGATTGCAAAAAAAGAAAAATAATCTAGATACATATTAACAAAAAGTGCATCCACTAATTAGACTTTAATGATTATTAACAAAAAGTAGAGTAGAATCATTCGTATATGATCAAAAACAGAAAATGGGGGAAAGTGATACGATAGGAAAAGGTGCAAATTCTTTGAGATATGGATTAATTGATGCTACGCTATATATTGTCACACGGCCACATATATACATCGTCGGCAACGCATATGAGAATTAATATGAGCGGTTAGATTTGATTTTCTGAAATTGAAAGTATATTATGGGGTGTTTGGATCTGATTCTTAAAAATGCTTCTGCTCCCTAGAAGTGAGAGTGTTTGGATGGAAATGCAGAAGTGATTCTGGTGCTCTAATTTACTCTTAGAAACAGTTCTTTTTAGAAGCTGAGGGAGACCAGCTTCTGAAAACTTATTTTGATTCTGCTTATGCTTAAAAAAAAGTAGAAGCAGAATCAGTTCCGAACACCCCTAAGTGAAATTGAAATATGCATTAATTGAATTTGAAATGTGCAACATAAAAGATACGTTATAGTCACATAAAAGATGATAAAGTTTTAAGGGATGAAGAGAGTACTATACATATGAAACCAAATTAAATTAAACATAATTGGACCTAATAATTTTCACTTATAATCCCAACCTTGTAACCAAATTTGAATACAAATGATTTTAATTTGATACAATTTCTTTTAAATCGAATAAACATAAACCAAACTCCAAAATTGATGAGACCGAACTGTAAACTGATTTGCCTACCTCCAAGAGTTTCATAATATTTTCATCTTAGTAAACCAGTTTTGCGAAACTTCTCTGTTAGAATATTTGCATCTTAGTTGTGAAAATAATCACTAACTAAGGGCAATCTTAATACTACCTCAATTCTCTTTTAATTGCAATATGGGACTTTTTGCACTTTTCACATATTCTACTTTGACTATATTTTATTAATTAATGTAATATAAATAAAAATTTAAAAAAATATTTTTAAATTCTTCTCATTCTAAATATGAAAATATGAATTTTTTAATTTTTTCACTAATAAGGAATGAAAGATATTAATGGTCAAACTTGTGCGTTGACAAGCGTGAAATGTTGACTGTGAAGTACTCCCCCTGTCTCCTTTTAAATGTCCCGTTTTAACATGTTGGGATGTCCCTATTTAATTGTCTCATACCTTATTTGGTAAAATTTGTGTGGCTCAAAATCATTCTTACTTTATTCCTACTTTATCAATTAATATCAACCACACAAACTCACTTTTCTTAAAACTCGTGTCACCCTCTTCTGAGACATTTAAAAGGGGCGGATCGGAGGGAGTATGTCTTGATATGTTTACGGACGCCTTAAATTTATCATGATAGAATCAATGATATGTAC
Organism: Cuscuta epithymum; assembly: GCA_945859915.1. Taxonomy (NCBI): domain Eukaryota; kingdom Viridiplantae; phylum Streptophyta; class Magnoliopsida; order Solanales; family Convolvulaceae; genus Cuscuta; species Cuscuta epithymum. The sequence continues at coordinate 927,975 of CAMAPF010000999.1, forward strand.
TGTGTCACTTGTACGCAATGAAACTTGATTAAGATGCTTATTGGAAGTGGAAGTTAAAGACTAATAGATTCATACATACGTGGAAAAACAAACCACATGGCGTGTTAATGCCACAAGGCCATTGTTGAAGCATTAAACTGATGATTGTGCATATAGGTTCTTGCGGAAGAATATAAATGGGGAGGATCATTGGGCATAAAAAGTTTTGGAGGGTGTGGCTCACTTATATGTGGATTGAAAAGCTTGGACGGTATTTATGCATGCATGATTCTATTGTCAGAAGAATAATAAGCTAGGGAGATGGAAAGGGAAGAAATGCTTTAAATCTTTTTAGGGAAGAAATATTCTCAAATAAACTAGGGAAAGACATCCATATTAATAGGGAAAAATTGAAATTAATAATCCCAACTATTGACAGTCCGCTGATAATAATCTCAACTATTGATTATTTTTGTATAATCCCAACTATATGGACAATCTGCCAATAATGGTCCATGACCAAATATTACACCCTCAAAAAGTGAATTTTAAATAGAAATCAAGTTTAAAAATCAAAAGTTGGGATTACTTATAGGGATTACTTGTTATATCTCTCCTCACCCACTTTAGAAACTATAAGAATTTATTTAAAGGGACCATTATTGGCGGAAGGTCCCTAAAGTTGGGATTATTCTGAAATAATCGATAGTTGAGATTATTATAAGCGGACCGACCATAGTTGGGATTATTACTATCAATTTTTCCTATTAATAGTCTAGTAATATTAAAAGAGACAATACTTACTCATCATATTGAGAAAATAAAAACGTTATTGTCTTATTGTAGAATATTTACTTCTATTCTATTTAGATTAATTTCTTTACTTCATTTCACATTGGTTTACTCCTCAGTCCTCACGTCCCCTATCTTTGTCTAATTTCCATTCATATACGAAGTATATGTTACGTTATACGGAGTATATATTAAATTTGTCGCATATCATATTTGGTAATATTTGGATGATTGCGAGTCATTCTTTATTCACATTTGATCAACTCAGTACCAACAAGGACTTTTAAATTTGTCGCATATCATATTTGGCCGCATTTTACAACTTCACTTTTATTAATAACCACACGACTATTTTATGTCACAATCTTAGGTGGGCGGAGTAGTATTATACTCACGCTATTCAATAAAATCATGTCAAATTTACTCATTCAAGTGTCCCAAAAAAATATTTCAATCCATATCAAGAGATAAATGATCTATGTCCGCAGTTACTATGATTCAAGTCCAGAGTTGAATTTAATTTCAAAAATACCCAGGTATATAGTGAAAAAAAATACCCAGGTACATGCAACGACAACGATATAATTTGTCCTTGCATGTACGCACATTCATTTGGGTGTGGTTTTTTTAGAAAACATATTAGTCCGTTTGGTTTCTTCCCACAGAACTCAGGTATTATCTTGTCGGACCAAACCTAAACCATCGAACAGCTGCTGTGCTCTAATGGAACCGAAGTGTCACGGCCAGTCGCAACAGCACCCAAAGAAAGGCAAAAGGAGCCATCTTCAAACCCAAATCCCCAACGCTTCAGCTCAATCATCATCCAACCCGAAATCAATTCTTGCTTTTCCTCCACTTCCCCCAGAGATTCTTTCAGAAATCTTCTCAAGACTGCCTGTAAAGCCCCTGTTCAAACTCAGATGCGTATCGAAAGCATGGCGCGATATAATTTCCAGCTCCGAGTTTGTGAAAGTTCATCTCAAGATCTCGACTTTAAGAAAGGATTACGCTAACCACAAAATTCTGAGCAGCTTTGCCGGAACTCAATTTTCTCTAAAGCAATGCTCCCTTCGATCTGTAATTTCAGATCCGGTGACAGAGGCATTCGAGGTCGATTATCCCATGAAATTCCCACATAGCTCAGTTTGGATAATTGGTTCTTGCAACGGACTGGTCTGCATTGCCATTGAAGAGAAAGATTTGATTATTTGGAACCCGACTACCGGGAAATTCAAGAAATTGCCGGATTCGGGGTTTGAATTGAAACCCGGGTTCTATTTCTTGTACGGGTTCGGGCACGACGAGTCGAGTGATGATTACAAGGTGGTTGGGATTTTCTGTATCTTTCATGGAACTAATTCATGTGAGACTGAGGTGATGTTGTATAGTTTGAGAAGTGATTCTTGGAGGAGAATTGGGGATTTTAAGGGTGGGGTTTTATTGAACGATGCTGGCAAGTATGTTAAGGGGAAGATCCATTGGGCCGCCCGTTCGTCTTCTGGTCTTACTAGTAGCTGGGAAATTGTTTCTCTGGACTTATCCAAGGAAGTCTATGGAAAAGTGAGTCATCCAGATTATGGGGAAGGTTCATATGATTTGACTTTGGGAGTTGTTTGTGGCGATCTCTGTGTGCTTTGTCAGTATGAGAATGCTCACATGGATTTGTGGGTGATGAAGGAATATGGAGTGGTTGAGTCTTGGACTAAGATGGTCACTATTCCACGTTTGGATGAACCAAAGGATAAATCTTTTTGTTCTTCATTGTGCATAGCTGACAGTGGTGATGTTGTACTATTGTGTGGATCTGCCATTGTTGTTTATGATCCAAAAACTAAAGCACTTCGCTATCCTGAGATTGCCAACTTTGGTGATATACTTGAAGCAGAAACCTATGTAGAAAGCTTGGTTTCTCCGGTTTCTGACCGGGAAACCCAGCAATAAAGAGAGCAATGCCCTAATCAAAGGTGACAATATATAATTTGTGTTTCTTCCATTTAATATATAGGACCTGTTCACTTACTTTATTTTACTGGTCATATGTGTTTAATTCTGATATGATTTAGACGGGTATGTCTAAGTACGTTCTCAACTAGCGTAGTTTAGTTTGATACTATGTATGATATTGTGTATATTTATTACTCCATATTATCTAAGTAAATCTTAGTCTGAATATGTGTTGATCTAGTTAGGTGTGGTCTCGTCTGTTTGTCTAGTCTGATATGGTGTGGCCCAAGACTGAGATAAGTTCATGTGAACTGTTCCTAAATACTCCTAATCTCTTGATGCCTTATTTATGGTTTATTAGTTTGTATAGATGACACTACCTAATGGGACACGACTTAGTTTTGTATTGCTTATTACGGAGTAGTTTTTATAGTTATGATTTTTACTTTTTGCATTAGTCTTTGTTTGGTCAGCACATTTTTATGTGTGGGTAGTGATATGTATAACTTGCAGAAAATGAATTGAGTAAAACACTTGATGATTACACTGTAAACTTAGTTGCTTGTACTTTATGCAGGCTAGAGGTTACTCTCTATTTCTACATGCTTTCTATGTTTGATGGAAAGATGGAAGTCCCACTAATATTAATTACTCCTATATGTTATCAGAAATAGTTTTTAGGGGTTTTCCCAAATTATCATGAAAATGATACTCAACCTCGAGTCTAATTAAACGGTCACTTTTAGCACTACCGCAGCCAAAGATGGTCACAATGCATTAAGGATGTCATATTTTTTCCATAACTTTTATTTTGGTAATATATTTTGGAATATATGTATTTGAAGCAGTTGGTGTTTGAATCCAAGAACCTTGCTTCAGGCCTTCAGTAGTGTGATTAACTGATTATTAAGTACCAACTACCAATAGAATCGAGGCATTGTAAAGCTATCAACTCATGCCAATCCTTATTCAGTTATTCTTTTATCATTTTTTTGCAAAATTTCAGGGACTTTAATCTACGTGATTTATGGTTAATTTTAATTTACTACATGGAATGGGTTGATGTTTTCTGTTGTCACATTTGATACACTATTGGTTTCTTGGCTATCCAGAAAAATTAATTCATTTCATATTTATTGAAGGTCTGGCTGGTTCTAAGGATGGATTTCGCTATCCGAAGTGCAGCAGAAAGAGGCTACAATTTCCGAGTCCATTGCGGGTCTTCTCATCACCCTCCGTCTTTGTATGTGTGTTTGTAAAGAATAAAAAGAATGAAAAATCATTAAGTAAAAAACCTATTAATGTATTTGGGGATAATGTAGGATATCTAGATATGCCACTGAATGATGTAGGCAGCCTTGGCACTTCCTAACTGTATTAGTGTACGATGTTCTTCCTCTCTTATGAAGGATGGATGCTTTGTGAATTGAACTGGTGGTGTCCTTGTGAGATGATTTTTAACAGAACATATCTTAAACTGACTTTTTAGTCTAATTTGGCAAAGTTTTACTAAAACAAAAACTGGTCTAATTTTAGTCTACAGACTGGTCTAACAAAGCCCGTAACTCTATTATATGGTGAACTCTATGATTAATTTAATATTTTTTTGATTATCATTCTCATGGTTTGTCAACTCTGTTATTATGTGCTTATTTTCATAGTTTGTGTAAGGGTAATGGTGTGTAGGTCACTTGGTCATGGCTTGATATGGATTGTACAAATTTCTTGCTCACATTGGCTTCACCAATAGCAAAGGCACTCAGTGCCAACACTGTATTTAAAAACATTTAATACAATTTTGTTTGTGTGTACTATTTAAAAACACTGTATTTAAAAACATTTACTACAATCGCCAAACAGTGTGTGTAAACTGTGTTTAATACAACCTTCAATTTCTTTATTAACAGTAACACTTGTTAATTGTTATACTGCAAAAACACGTATGAAATAATTAAAACTTGTCAATTAGACAGATGAACACTTCTCAGATTATATGAGTTCAATTGTATTTGCTCTGTGTTAAATAGACATATATACATTTTTCAGATTATATAAGTTCAATTGAGTGTTTATTGAATTTAAGGTGATAATTGTGTGGAGAGGAACTTATCTGACATTTTTTCTTCTTTTCTTTTGATCTAAAGATGTTTTTATTTGGATATGTTTAAGTCTAGTCTGGTCTCGTTTAATTAAAAAATGGTTTGGTTTCAGTCCCAAACTAGAACAATTCACACAATACTTAAACGGATGAAACCACACCATTTTTTTTATTGAACGAGACCAGGTTAGACTTAAACATATCAAATCAGACCAGACTAGACTTGAACATATCAAACCAAACTTCGATATTTATATAATATACATAAACTAGATGTCTACCAGACCATTTCAGACCAAATCAAACAAGATCAGACTTAAACAACCAAATCATATCAGGTAATATTTAAATTCATGACTATGTATAAATAAGTACTATGTGCTATAGTATGGGTTAAATTTCTGTTAGGGAAAAGTGGAAAACTATCAAATAAGTCCTCGTACTATACTTTATAGTATGCCTTCTTTAATTAATACGCAATATTTATATATATAAGACGATACTTAGGTCAGTCCGGACTGACAAGAACTGCCGTCCGGTCAAGCCTGTCTGAGAGTCTTTCGAGTCAAATTTTTTGATGAAAGTTTGTGAGCATGTTATTCATGAAGTTTAGAACATTCACACATACTTTCAGCTTAAAATTCAATTGGGAAGTCAATTAAATAATTTTATTAAAAACACTTCATTTTTTATGCATATTTTGGTGCAATTTCAATAATTTATTTAACTGACTTCCCAATTGAATTTGGATCTGAAATTTTGTGGAGATAATTAAAACTTCATTATCAATATTCACACAAACCTTCAGATTATAATTCAATCATTAAGTCAGTTAAATAAATTTTTGCAAAGCACTATGTTTTTATGCATATATTTGCACAGTGCGTTTCAATGATTTATTTAAGAAATAATTACATAAATATGACCAAAATAAAGATGGTTTACAAAAATATGATTCATTACTAGAGTAGTAATGAAATCATAGTAATTTATGTTCAAGTTTTGAACTTTAGTTACCACAGCACTACGTTGTAGTAATGAATAGTCATATTTATGTAAATAAGTTTTATTTTAGTAATATTCTCGTAAAAACCCCTTTATTTAATTGGCTTCTCCGTATAACTTTAAGCTAAAGTATTTTGGAGATAATCTAAACTTCATGATGAACGTTTGCACAAAATTTGAGCTTAAAGTTCAATCTGGAAGTCAGTTAAAAGTTTTGTTTGAATGACAATGTGTTTTTTATGATTTTTTTGCGCAGTCCGTTTCAATGATTTATTTAATTGGCTTTTCAGTTGAATTTTAAGCTAAAACTTTTTGGAAACAATAAAATCTTTATGAAGAATAATCTCACAAAATATCTTCAAAAACTTTCACCATGAAGCTCCTCAAATTGCGTCGTCCGGATGGCGGTTCCGGTCAGTTCGGACGAACAGGAACATTAGTCATACATATAGACAGCGGTCCTGGTGCGGAGTGCGGACCATCTGAGGAGATCAATTCTCTATGCATATATGTGTTTAGGAAATTTAATAATATTATGTATTTGTGTTTTTGTATACTTTTGTAAACAGATTTAGAAACTGGCCGATAAACATATAAATATAGATAAATATGGTTTTATACAAGTAATGAATTTCATATTATGTTTAGCTTAATTTTGAAATCTAAAAAACATTTTTTAGAGATGAACAATGATGTGAAATACATAAAAATGTTCTGCGATAGAGAACCTATATGTGTATATATTCTTAAGCACATGTGTCACTTTTTTTAAAGAACATATGTGTCACTTATGTATATGGATGGACTCGGGCCGGGTGGCCCAACCCGGAACCGAGCCGGCCCGCCACTGTTCTGGCCTGGCCCGGTGGCCCGGTCAGGGACCGGTCCGGGTTGGCCCGACCCGAGGTGGTTCCGGTCCGGGGCCCTCAAAACGTGAACCGGCCCGGCCAGTTCGGGCCCGGTCCGGGCCATTTTAATTTTTTTTTTGAATTTTGTTTAAGTTTTTGGATTGGGCTGGGTGTTTTGGGCCATTTGAGGTGGTTTGGGGTGGTTTGGTTGTGTGTGTGTGTGGGGGGGGGGGGGGTTAATTAGGAAAAGGCAAAAAAAATACGGAGTATATATATATATATATATATATATATATATATATATATAGATAAGAGATCACATACTAACCATGCTTAAAATACTAACTTACTAACTCAATAATATGCAACACTTTGAACTTCAATATGCAGTACAAATAATGTAAAGATGCACACTGTGAATTTCAATATGCAATAAAAACAATATGCAAAACTTTGAACTTTAATATGCAGTACAAATAATATGCAACACTTTGAACTTCAATATGCAGTACAAATAATGTAAAGATGCACCGTTTTTGATAGTTTGTAGGTTAGCATGGGAGGAATGGTTAGTATGTGATCTCACCCCTATATATATATATATATATATATATATATATATATATATATATAAAGTAATCTTCCGGTCAGGTATACCTGACCAGAGCCGCCGTCCGGCCTCCTCCTTTTGGGGGCCTTCCCGGTGATATTTTTTGCTCAAATTTTTTGTGTATGTTCCTCATCAAGTCTAGTTCATCCATACCAAATTTCAGCAAAAAATTCAATCGGTAAGGTCGTCAAATGATTTTTGCAAGTTAATTGGCCGGACCTGAATATTAGTCTATATATATATATATAGTGCTCTTCTCATCAGGCAGGCCTGACGGGATGCTCCGTCCGGCCGAGCCCATTTGGGCACCTTCACGGTGGAATTTTTTGATGAAATTTTTTGAGCATGTTCCCCATCAAGTCTAGTTTGTCCTTACCAAATTTCAGCTCAAATTTCGGTCAGGAAGGCATTCAAATCATTTTTTGAAGTTGACTGCGTCAAAATATACATATAAAACTGCAGTCAACTTCAAAAAATGATTTGAATGCTTTCCCGATCGAATTTTGAGCTGAAATTTGGTATGAACAAACTAGACTTGATGAGGAACATGCTCAAAAAATTTCATCAAAAAATTCCACCGGGAAGGTGCCCAAACGGGCTCGGCCGGACGGAGCAGCCCGTCAGGCCGGCCAGACATGAACATTCCTCTATATATATATATATATTTGAGGCCCGGCCTGACCCGGACCCGGGGGTAGGCATGGACCCGGTTCGGGCCGCCCGGCCCGGCCCGCTACTGTGCGGGCCCGGAACCGGCCCGGTTCTCGGGTCCGGGTCCGGGTCGGACCTAGGCCCGGTGGGGGGGCGGGTCCAGGCTCGGGCCCTGTATTTGGCGAACCGGCCCGGCCGGGTCGGGCCCGGGTCCGGGCCAAATTAATTTTTTTTTTTTCATTTTTGGGGTTACCCGGGTTGGGCTTGATGGTTAGGAGGGGTTTGGGGGGTGGGGGGGTGAGGAAAGCAAAAAAAAAAATTGACCAAACCGGAGGCCCGCCCGGAGGCCGGTCCCGGGCCTTTCTTCCCAAAAAAAAAGAGCCCGGCCGGGCCCGGCCCGGAACTGGAACCGGCCCGGCCCAGGTCCATGACTACCCGGGGGTTACACGGGCCGGTTCCGGGCCCTCCAATCCAGGACCGGAGGCCCGGCCCGAACCGAGTCCATCCATACTTATGTATAAAAAATATATAACAATTACTTGAAAGAACATATGAGCCACTTATGTATACAAAAATATAACAATCACTCTGATCTCTGATATTCTCTTATATTCTCTGATGACCTGTGTCGTCTGTAATCCCATACCACCACACCTCACACAATTCTTGCCATGTTTGTCCTCCGATGAAGCCTTAGGATGTTTTCTTTTGGACTGTTTTCAGACCCAGTCCAGACCTAAACAGATTAGACCAGACTTAAATGTTGGGGTATCACGTAGGGGGTGATAATCGAGTACTTGAATATCTTAAGGATCGTGTAAGATCACTTTCTGAATTGATATTTCTCCCCTATGTCTGGGTTACAAGAAATTCAATCTAGGATAATCCCTAAGGACACTCTAGAACTTAGGCACAAGAACTCGAGTCAAACTAGAGTCAAACTAGTGAGTATATGGATTGTTATCTTTAATTTGAGTGCCAAAGTGATGAAGATTCGTTGGATATGTTTCCTCTTCCTCCTCTGTACGAAATATGGTGATATATATCCATATTCACCATCCTAGGCAGTTGCAACACGTTTAAGAATAACCGCAACAGTTTTTGGGAAACTGCTGGAAACTGCCTAACCGTTCTAGAACTCGGTCTAGCACCACAGAGCTGGTCTACTGAAAGTTATACCTCGAGTTCTACCTCGAGTTCCACTAACGTAGAGACTTTGGAATTAAACTAGTTCTTATATACAAGTGTGCACTCCACACCTACTAACTTGTATTAGATCATAGTTCTAATTCCCATTGGCACTCATGTCATTCCCAATTACACAAAACGACCGGTGACACTAAAATCACCAACAATCCTCCCCCATTTTAGTGTAACCCATGAAATGACATAACAAAGTTTACAAACCAAAACTTGCACATAAATGGAAATGTCGATACAGTTGAATTTTCATCTTAGTATTTTACACATTCAAAATATTCGAGAATCGGGGTGTCCTACGGATTGAGCCCTTCAACCCATTTGAATACCTCAAGATAAAATACATACAAGTTTCAATACTCAAACTAGAATACAAACTTGACACAATTATAAGGCCGTGTGTCCTAATCCCATTCATGACCGTATAAAAGCGAAGTTCCAAGCCTTTTAAAGTGCGGCTACACTTCACGATCATATAAGTAATTCCTTTACTCGTGTACTTGCTTACACTTTATCAAAGGAATTATTAAGAAATAAATTCAGCCTTCCTACTACAGGTCCGAACACACACCTTGGGATGATTTTCATTGTGTGTTCCAATCCATTAAGTGTGAGCTTTCCGCATTGAATTCAGCCTCTAACGTTGTATTAGAGGGGAATTGGGTGTCTCACTAGTAAGGATTAAATGGAATTTAAACCCATCCCTATAACAGACTTGTGCACTAAGTCCCAGGCCAAACTTTTGGTCAAGTGGTCTGCCAAGTTATGTTGCGATCTTACAAATTCCACCGAAATTACACCATTCATGATTAGTTCCCTAATCATACTATGTTTAACACTCAAGTGTCTAGACTTTCCATTATAAACATGACTATATGCCTTAGCCAAAGTGATAGCACTATCACAATGGATAGAAATAGGTGCAATCCGCTTCCTCCACAATGGAATCTCAAAAATTAAATTTCTTAACCACTCCGCCTCTTTACCGGCGGTAGCCAACGCAACAAACTCAGATTCCATCGTTGAATTTGTGATACAAGTTTGCTTCTTGGATGCCCAAGATATAGCACCTCCCCCAAGCAAAAATACTCAACCACTTGTAGAAGAGTGATCCTCTACATTGGATATATCCACCTTGCATCCGAATATCTTTCTAACACCGAAAGATACTCAAACTAACACAAACCATAACCCATGGTTCCCTTCAAATACTTGAATACTCTCTTCATTGCTTGCCAATGTTGAGTACTAGGAGTCTAGGATTACTAGTAAACCGGCTCAACCTACTCACGGCATAAGCAATATCCGGCCGAGTGCTTGTCATGGCATACATTATACTACCAATAGCTTGGGAGTACTCAAGTTGTGATATTGTCTTTCCTTTATTAGGCATCAACCTCACACTAGGATCCATGGGAGTACCAACAGGTGAACAATCACTATAATTAAACCTTTTGAGAATATTCTCAACATAGTGAGCTTGAGTTAAAGCAATCCCTTTGTTTACTTGTTTAATCCTTATACCAAGGATCACATACGCCTCCCCCATGTCCTTCATGGAAAACCTTGATGATAACAACCTTTTGGTTTCATCAACCTGATTTTAGTCCGTTCCAAAAATCAACATGTCATCAACATAGAGACATATGATCACACCCGCTCTGAATGCATCAAATCGGCTACAGACACACTTGTCCGATTGGTTTAAACTAAAACCATTGGACAAAATAACTTCATCAAACTTTTGATGCCATTGTTTGGGTGCTTGTTTCAGTCCATACAATGATTTAACAAGTTTACAAACTTTATGCTCATTTCCTGGCATAAAATAATCTTCTGGTTGTTTCATGTAAACTTCCCCATCAAGATCACCATTTAAAAATGCCGTCTTGACATCCATCTGATGTATAATCAGATTGTGTATAGCCGCCAAAGCAATTAACAACCTAATGGCTGTAATTCGTGCAACCGGCGCATACGTGTCAAAATAGTCAATTCCGGGTTTTTGTCAAAAACCTTGAATGACCAACCGAGCCTTGAACCTGTCCACAGTTCCATCCACTTTCATCTTCTTTTTGAAGATCCATTTGCAACCTAGGGGTTTAGAACCCGGTGGCAAATCCGACAACACCCAAGTGTTGTTCTCCATAATTGATGACATTTCGTCATCAATTACCTCCTTCCAAAAGGCAACATCTCGGGATTCCATTTCCTCTTTAAAGGTCTTTGAATCATCTTCAACTTGGTAACAATATGAATATTGTACCCCCGCTTCGTCCCTTGAACCTTCCATTAAGTACAAGTGAAAATCGGGACCAAAGTCTTTCACGATGCGGCCTCATTTGTTTTTCCTTATTTGTGGTGCTTCAGGATTCAAAACACCATCCAAACATTCTGGAACTTGCACCTCACTAGTGCCTGGAACTAGGTCCTTTGGTCTTTGAATTGATGAAAATCTCATCTCATCAAAGATCACATCCAGAGACTTAATCACGGTGTTAACAGTTACCGCATCGTTAGGTTCTATTACATAAAACCAATGTTCTAGAACTCGCTAGGCGCTAGTCGGGCGCTGGGGCAGTGCCTAGCGCCTAGGGCGCCTAGGCGCCGGGGCAGCGCCTAGCGCCTAGGGCGCCTAGGCGCCGACTAGGCGCCGCCTAGTTTTTTTTTAATTTTTTATTAATACCAGGAATTGTACTCATATAAATGATAAAATAAGTATTATTTAGTATATTATAAAGTTTTTTTTGTAGCAGAAAATTAGGCATATGGTGTCCAAACTGCATAGAATAAGACAAGTATATAACAAGTCCAAACTAGACTGCTTTTTGGAAGTAAAGTTTTTGAGAACTTAATTGGTCAACATTTCCTTCAGATTTGAGAACTTAAATTTTTGTTCAAATGGCAGTTCAAACTTCAAACTGAGCCCATCTTTCTGGGCACCAAATGGCCAGGTGTATGCAAGGTTCTAACTTCTAAGTTCTAACAAATATGAAATGTTATTCTAACTTTTGGAGACTGAAATGCTATTCTAGTTTCTAAAAAATCTGAAATACTATTGCAAGGTCAGTTGTAACTTGTATGCAACTGCACAAATCACAATACATTGTTCACGATTCCCCAAAACAATACATTCTTCATGACAATCATGATCAAGCAAAAATCAACTATTTTTCACCCAAAAAGCAGACATATTAGTTAAAAACTACATTAGCAGTGTATCAGTGATCACATACTACAAAAAAAAACTGCACACAGTCAAACGTTAACACATTTGAATATTTGATTAGCACAAACGGATAATCCACGAAGCAATCAGCTCTTGCGCCCTATGTCATCTCATCCTCTTCATCCAATTGAAAATCCATGTCCATATTTGTGTCTTCTGAATCTGACTCAAAGTCATCGTCATATAGTTCTCTAAGTCTAGAACTTCTTCGTGGTTGGGAGTCTTGGGACAGTTCATTTCCGTCGGAAGCTTCATCAACAACATGATTAATCTCTTCAACTGTTTCATTGACATCAAGCAACCATCCTTGTGCATTCCTAGCATCACTTGCTAGTAGATCAATATACTCATCCATTTCTTTCTTTTTCCTTTTCAATAGTTTTGCATTAAATTGGACATAAACAAGAGTGTTTAGACGCTTCACATCCAATCTATTTATTTTCTTCGAATGAATCTAAACATTAAAAAAATCAATGGTTAAATAATAAAATTATTTTGGATACGAAAAATGTATAATCTACTTCTAAAGTACTGAATTAAAGTGATGAAAGTTTAAATTACTCACCCATTCAAAAGTACTCCAGTTTCGTTCACACCCGGATGAACTACTAGTTAAAGACAGAATCCTGATAGCTAATCTCTGCAAATTAGGCACTTGATGTCCGTAGGTTGTCCACCAATTGGCTGGAAAAAATATTTACGAAAAGATTGAGGGCGAAAAATATAATATGAACATATAAAGCATAAAGTGCAAAAGTGCTAATATAGCTACTTAGCTACTGGAACTATTCCTTGCAGGCTTATGAGTTTTTTATCATTACAGAAACATAGGTTTTATTACTTTTATAGTATGCAGGCAGATTTTGTTTGTATAGGAGGCTGATTTTTCAGGCTTTATAGTTTGTTCTCTTTTATCAACTCTCAAACATACTGGGATTCTATACTATGCATCTAAGCCTCTTAAGTATCAATAAAAACAACTATAAAACAATAATAAAAACTTAAAAAGTGAATAATCAGATGCATTGAAAAGAAATGACAGAACTTGAAAGTAAAAAATTAAACCTGGATCAAACTTTCCATCATTTACTTGACATCCTTTAATTGCCAATGGTCTTCCAAAATGCCCTCCCTTGTTCTTGTACACATTGATTTCATTATTGACAACTTCATTTTGCTTCTCAAAATCCTCATAATAAAAAGTCTCAACACAATTGAGAAATCCATCCATAACCAACTCATCCAATTGAATGTTTACATCCTTATAGAAATAATAAGGATTCAAAAGGTAAGCAGTAAGATGCAAGTGACTATCTAGCCTATCTTTCTGTTTTTCCTCAATAATAGCACATATAGGCTGGAAGTTTCTCTCAAGATTATTACTAGCTTCCTTTATAGAATTCTTTGCCTCCAATAGTTTTCCGTAAGTGAAACCCATTGTTGGCTTATCCCCATCTGCAAACCGAAGGACATTCACCAAAGGAGCATAAATGTTCAAGCATAAAGTTAAAGAAGTCCAAAAAGCCGTACTCATTACAGTTGCTAAAGCATTCTTCCCCTTGGCTGTTTTTGAGTGATTGCATTCGCCCCATTCATCACTCTCAAACATGGACTTCAATTGAGATTTCTTTTCAAGTAAAATTTGCAAAGTTAAGAAGCATGTAGCAAATCTCGTGATTCCCGGTCGCACGATATCTCTTTTCTTTGTAAAAGATCTCATCGTTGCCAAGGTTTTATGATGAGCGTAAATATAAATGGTGAGAGTCTTTGCTTGATCAATGACTTTCTTAAATTTAGGCAACTTGGAAATTCCTTCAAGCATGAGATCAATTGTGTGAGCAGCACATTCCGACCAGAAAATGTTAGGCCTCTTCTCCTTCAAATACTTTGCTGCTAAGACGTTGTTTGTAGCATTACCGGTAACAATCTGGACAACATTTTCTGGCCCAACTTCTTGGATGCATTTGTCCACATATTCAAATATGAATTCTTCAGTATGAGATTCACTTGAAGCATCGATGGAAGAAAGAAAACACATACCTTCCTTACCATTAACACATAAATTCATTATGCTCCGTTTTTTTCTATCGGTCCATGCATCAGTCATTATAGAACACCCATTTCGTGCCCATTCTTCTTCATGGCCCTTAAGCAATCCCTTAGTCCTCTCAACTTCTTCTTTCAATAAAGTCTCTCTCAACTGATATTGCGTTGGAGGTACCCAACCAGGTCCAAACTGTCCTAGAGCCTCACAAAATAATTTAAAACTATCATTATCAATAGCGTTGAAAGGAATACCTGCTTCGTACACCCATCGAGAGCAATATTGCTGGACAGAGTGGGTTCTCTCCTTAAAAAGTGTGTCTGCTATCACTTGTTGTTTTTTTGAAACACCCAAAGAAGCTTCAGGATTAATGACAGTTGCAAACTTATCCATTGGCCCAAGAAAATTAGGACTCTTCAAGACTCCTAGCTCTTCTTCCAAATCATCTTCCAACTGTTGCCTATCATCAATATTAACCTCAGCTCTAAGCATATCTTCTTCTTTTTTCTTTTTTCTTTTCTTGTTCCTTGCATTTATTATTGCATTTCGGCATATTTCTTGATCTTCTTTTGTTGATTTTGGACACACAACGACGTTTCCAGTGATATGAGCAATATGCTCTTTCATTCTGTACACTCCTCCAGACATACTTTTGGAACACAATTTGCACCTTACCCGGTCCAGATTTTTGGGATCACATAACATCCCGTATTTCCATCCAATATCTTCTGAATTACGCTTTGGTAGAGAAGAAACAACGTCAGAAGAAGCTTGTGACTGTGGGACAGACGCACTTGAAGAATCCATACTTGAAAAATTAATAAAAGTTATTAGTTCAATACAAGTTGCTAGATAAAATATAGTGCAAAACTGCAAATGCTTATCAATATATTTTGTTGACTTGTTATAAAATTGGGTAGCTAGTGGCTACTAAATACTTTATCAGTACTTTGTAAAGTTTTTAAACAAAATTGGATGTTTTATCAATCTGCAGAAAGCACATTTAAAAATCATTGTATCAAACTACAGTAGGTATCACTGTATCAGTCTAAGTCAAGCCTATAAGTTGGGCTGACTTGAGGTTTTTAGAAATGCAGAGATATGGCTAAGGTTTTTTCTATAAATTGTTTTGGAAGAGAAAGACAAAGTTACACAAAAAGAGAAAGAAATTTTTATTACAGTGAGCGTAGTATGAGTTCGTATGACCTAATAACCTTATAGTCGAAAACCCAAGAGGGATGTATTTGTGTATTTGTGTGTTACGGTATTTCCCCAAGAAGCTTAATCGTTTAAATCAATTGTTAAGTTTCTCACAAAGTCACAGTCTAAGACATACTCACAGCAACCCCTTTCGAACAATAAATCCAACACACCAAAATCTCAATGTTTAAAAAATAGCATAGAAGCGATGAGACTAGAGAACAATCAGAACATATCCTGTGCCAGGTTTGAGAAGAAGGGTACCTGTGTCGGAAACTGAAAGAGCAGCGATGAAGGTCGATTGAGATGAACGGTGCTAGAGAGAAGAAGTCGTACGCGCGCCAGAAGAAAATTTGAAGCAGCAAAATGAAATTTCTTTTGGCTTAGGAAGTTAGAAGCGTAAAATAAGACTTGGCCCGACTACCCTAACTCACTGATTTGAACGATTTGGCCGATTAGGCGGTCTGTGCGGCCGATTACACGCTACTCCGATTATCATGTCCGATTAAGTGTTGTTCGCGTCAGTATACCAGTGCCCAGCGACTATGCTGCGCCTAGGCGCCCGCCTAGTCCGAGTTTTTTATCATTGCATAAAACCAATTCGCCTTGGAATTTTCAGCATACCTTATGAATATGAAATGAGTAAAGGGTCAGTTTGGTCCTCGAAGTTGCATAAAAGAGGTCAAATAAGTCTTTACATAGAAGATTCTGTCCAAACGTGCCATTTGAGGAGGTTTCCGGTGGATTTTTTTGACAAAATTTTTTGAGCATCTTGTTCATTAAGTCTAGTTTACTCATACCAAATTTAAACTAAAAATTCAATCGGGAAGGCATTCAAATGAATTCTTGAAAATAACTGCGCTTTTAACTGCACACTTATCTTCAAGAATTCATTTGAATGTCTTCCCGATTGAATTGTTATCTGAAATTTAGTATGAGTGAACTACACTTAATGAATAAGATGATAAAAAAAATCATCAAAAAATTCCACCGGGAACCGCCCCAAATGACGACGCCGGATAGAACCTCCTATATAAGGACTTATTTGACCCCTTTTATGCAACTTCGAGGACCAAACTGACCCTTTACTCAATATGAAATCAATTCTCCTTTCCCCCAAAGTTTTCCTTTTGGGCTCGGGCAATTTTACAACCGCCCTACAACCCCAAACCCGAAAATATTTCAAATTCGGCGCCTTTTTGTACCAAAGCTCATATGGGGTTGTCTTGTTCCGTTTGTTTGGAACCCTATTCAGAACATAGCAGGCCGTGAGCATGGCCTCTCTCCAAAACCCTTCACTCAAACCCGAGTAGGAAAGCATGGAATTAACCATTTCCTTTAACACTCGATTTTTCCGTTCAGCCACACCATTTTGTTGTGGTGTATACGAAGTCGTGGTCTCATGAATGATTGCAACAGATTGAAAATAATGGGGATCCATATATTCTCCTCCCCGATCAGTCCTAAGACATTTAATCGGATTACCCAATAGCAATCCAACCTCGGTTTTAAACACTTTAAATTTCTCTAAAGCTTCATCCTTGGTGTGCAATAAATACACATAACAAAACCGAGTTGAATCATCAATAAAAGTAACAACATACTTTTTATTGCCAAGGGAAGGAGTTGAGTGAAAGTCACATAGATCACTATGTACAAGATCCAAAATAGCCGAATTCCTTTCAATATTAGGAAACGGTTGTTTTGTGATCTTAGTAAGCATGCAAGTCCTACACTTATCATCATTATTAAATATCAAAAGCCGGAATTAAACCATCTTTAGACATTTCATGCATTTTTCTAAAATTAACGTGAGCTAATCTAGCATGCCAAATCATACAATCATTCATGGAAGATGCCACAAAAACAGAATTATCACTAGAAATTAATTTATTCACAACATTTAAACGAAACATGCGATTTGATAAATATCCAAAACCAACAAACACACCACCCTTGGACAGAATATATTTATCATATTCAATCATTTGTTTGAACCCTAAATTATTCAACACACTTCCCGAAACAAGATTCTTTCGAACTTTCGGTACATACAAAACATCAAACAACGTAATTGTTTTTCCAGAAGTAAATTCAAAAACAACTACACCCTTTCCCAAGATAGGCACCATTGACTCATCTCCCATGCGTAAGAAGGAACCGACCTCCACTGGTTCTAGGTCTTCAAACCATCCTTTATCCTTACACACATGGCTCGTGGCCCCCGAGTCAATCCACCATGCACAGTCATCATCCTGTACATAAAAAGATTCTGAAATGAGTGATACATAATTCTGGACAGAATTATCAAAGTTAGTCAGGAACTGACCTCCTTTCCGTGGAACCAAATCCTTAGACCGTTCCTGTCCACTGCCACTTATTCCAGCGCCATTCTTGTTCAGTTTCACACGGCAATCACGCTTGACATGTCCAACCTTTTGACACCTCCAACAAACCAAACCTTTCGGTTTCTTTTTGGGTTTGTCATGGTCTTCATACTTGCGCTTTTTGCCTTTCCTTTATCTTTCGGGTTAGATTTATTATCCTTAACCAAGTGAACATGAGGTTGTCCAGATTCAACTTCAACCATAATTTGGTCATTCTCTTGCACACGAAGAGACTCCTCAATGCGCAAGTGACTCCCAAGTTGAACCAATGACAATTCTTCATCTTGATGTTTTAAAGAACGTTTAAAATCCTTATAAGAGGGTGGAAGTTTGTCAATTATACTCGACACGACATAGGATTCATCAACACCTATCTTGTGGAGTTTAAATTGACCAAGAACACGAAGAAGTTCATTGTATTGTCCCATAACCGGCCTTGAGTCAACCATTTTATAATTATTAAAATCACTCACCAAGAACTTCTTACTACGAGCATCCTCGGAGATGTATTTCGACTCAAGAGAATTCCACAGTTCCTTCGCACTCTCAACGTTTTGGTAAATATCAAATAACGCATCGGACATACCATTAAGAATGTGGCCTCTACATATGTATTCATCGTTCTCCCACTTGTTACGCCTCCTAGTTTGTTCCAAGGTTTCATCCTCTATCACATCCGCATTGGAGTGCTCAACACGTACACAACCTTCAAAGTGGTGAGAAGGAAATGCATCTTCTTTTGCCATCTACGGAAATCATTCCCTTGAAACTTGTCCAATTTGTTGAACTTGGAGGTCATCTCTTCCACGGTACTCATGATTATCACAAAGAAAATATCAATTCGATTGTTGGGGTATCACGTAGGGGGTGATAATCGAGTACTTGAATTGCTTAAGGATCGTGTAAGACCACTTTCCGAATTGATATTTCTCCCCTATGCCTGGGTTACAAGAAATTCAATCTAGGATAATCCTTAAGGACACTCTAGAACTTAGGCACAAGAACTAGAGCCAAACTAGTGAGTATATGGATTGTTATCTTTAATTTGAGTGCCAAAGTGATGAAGATTCGTTGGATATGTTTCCGCTTCCTCATCTGTACGAAATATGGTGATATATATCCATATTCACCGTCCTAGGCAGTTGCAACACGTTTAAGAATAATAATTGTAGCAGTTTTTGGGAAACTGCTGGAAACTGCCTAACCGTTCTAGAACTCGGTCTAGAACCACAGACCTGGTCTATTGAACTAATATTCACTGACTTGTGGGGAGCAGCTCCTATTCTCTCATTTGATGGCTATTCTTATTATATTTCCTTTATTGATGCCTTTACTAGGTACACTTGGATGTATTTTCTTAAAAAGAAATATGATGCCTTCTTAGCCTTTCAAAACTTCTATCAGTATGTGTTAAATCAGTTTCATGTCTCTATTAATTCCAGTCAATTTTACTGGGGGCTGGGGGGTGAATTTAGATTATTCACAACTTTTCTTAATGAAAAAGGCATCACTCAAGAGTCATTTGCCCTCACACACACCATCAAAATGGTGTTGTGGAAAGAAAACATCGCACCATTGTTGAAAAAGGATTGTGCCTTATATCCCATTCCTTTTTGCCCTTAAAATTCTGGGACACAGCCTTTGCCACTGCAGTTCATCTCATAACCTCTTCCAAATCCATTGATAATTTCAGTCCTTATTTCAAACTATATGGGTCTGTCTCTGATTATTCCTTCTTAAAGGTGTTTGGATGTTCTTGTTATCCCTTCATTCGCCCTTACAACAAACATAAAATGGATTACCACTCAAAGGAATGTGTATTTTTGGGTTATTCTTCCCATCACAGAGGTTATAAATGTCTCTCTCCCTGTGGCAAAATCTACATTTCTAGAGATGTTATTTTTAATGAATCCAGGTTTCCCTACACAACACTATTTCCTACACCATCAACCCAGCCTCATCATCCTTCAGTTCAGTCATCTGCACCCATCACCATTGTTCCCTCACATTCCAACACCACTCCTACTGCTCATGACATCTCTTCTACCACACCCTCCAACCCATCTCCCAGTACATCCTTACAATCTTCCTCCTCCTCATCAACTCCTCTTCCACATTCTAGTCAGCCTCAGTCTTCACCTCCTCATCAGTCCTCACCTCCTCCCACTTCTCAGAATAATATACACAATACCACTCATTCTTCTACATCTTCTGCACAATCATCTTCTACTTCCTTTTCTTCAATCTCCCCTCCTTTCACCAATCATCATCCCATGCAAACTAGATCTAAATCTGGGATTGTTAAACCAAGACTTAATCCAACCTTACTATTGGCTCATGTTGAGCCCAAATCAGTTAAGCAAGCTCTCTCCTCTCCACTTTGGCTTGCAGTAATGCAAGCTGAATATGATGCTTTACAGGCTAACAAAACCTGGTCTTTAGTTACACTTCCTCCAGGAAAACAGGCTAAAGATTGCAAGTAGGTGTTCAGAATAAAAGAAAATACAGATGGGTCTGTTAACAAATTCAAGGCAAGGTTAATAGCAAAGGGTTTTCATCAGAGATTTGGTTTTGGTTTTGGAGAGACATTCTCTCCAGTAGTCAAACCAATCACTATAAGAATCCTTCTCACATTGGCAGTTTCCTATAAATGGACCATTCAACAGCTTGATGTTAATAATGCCTTCCTCAATGGTGATCTTGAGGAAGAGGTGTACATGACACAACCTCCTGGATTTCAGACCCAGGACCCTTCTCTAATCTGCAGATTACACAAATCCCTATATGGCCTAAAACAAGCTCCAAGGGCTTGGTTTCAGAAACTCACTTCTGTTCTATATCAAAATGGGTTTAGGCAAAGCAAATGTGATCCCTCTCTTCTTCTTTTTCTGACATCCGAAATCAAAATCTACATCCTAACCTATGTTGATGACATTCTGGTGATTGGAAATAATTCTACTCTCATACAACAGCTCATTCATAAACTTCACTCCTCATTTTCTCTCAAAAACTTGGGGGATATTGATTTCTTTCTAGGGATTGAAGTTAGGAAACTCTCTGGTAGTGGTCTGCACCTATCACGGGCCAAATATGTTAGAGATCTTTTGCACAAAGTTGGAATGTTAGACTCAAAAGGTGTGAAAACACCTATGGTTAGCAGCTGCAAACTTACTAGTGAAGGAAATGATCTCTTCCTGATCCATCTTATTATAGATCTGTTGTGGGAATCCTGCAGTATGCTACTTTAACCAGGACTGAACTAAGCTACTCTGTGAACAAAGTCTGTCAGTTTATGTCTGCGCCTCTACAGGAACATTGGAAGGCTGTGAAGCATATTTTGATATATCTATATGGCACCATCACTTATGGTCTCATAATCAAACCTATACCTCTGTCTATCACACCTCTACCAGTTTCAGCCTTCTGTGATGCTGACTGGGCATCTGATCTCACGGATAGAAATTAAAATCAACGTGAGGATCCTGCATTTTTCTAGGTCCCAACATCATCTCCTGGTGGTCTAGAAAGCAACTAAGAGTTTCCAGGTCATCAACTGAAGCTGAATACAGAAGCCTTGCAGATACTACTTCTGAGATTCTATGGGTCCAATATCTTCTTAGAGAACTTCAAGTTTCCTTTGTTACTCCCAGAGTCTATTGTGACAATCTAACCATTGTACAGCTTGCCCACAACCCTGTTCTACATTCTCGAATCAAGCACTTAGAAATTGACCTCTTTCTTGTTCGAGAGAAAGTCAGACTTAAGCAGCTTGAAATCTTCCACATTCCAGCTCCTCAACAAGTTGCAGATGTGCTAACCAAACCTCTTTCTGCTTCCACATTTCTGGAGTTTTGAGACAAACTCAGTGTGATTGCCTTACCAAAGCAATCACACTCAGTTTAAGGGGGGAATGTTAGGAATAATAGTATATAGAACTTCATGAATATTACTCTTTGGTTGTGCAGTTGTTATATTCTGTTAAGGCTTTTGTATTGATGGTTGTTAGTCGGTTATGACTATCAACTATATAAACATTCTGTAACTCTCATTCAATACAAGTTGATTTCAGCATCATTCTCTCTCTTGCTTAAACTCTATTATCTTGTAGTCATTAATGCCAAATAGTTGCAGTACTAGGTATTAATTTTTTTAAACTCAATAGGCAAATCACCAAAATTAGTGGGGCAAATGCCAGAGAACATTTGTCGATATTTTATTAAAAATAGAATAGTAAATACATAAGAATAAGGAGATTAGGCCAAAATCTCTTCAGAGAAGACATTTCGTCTCAAAATACAACGAAATAAACCAGTAAACCAAAATCTCACAAGAAACCAAAAATAAAATATTGGGGGGGGGGCAAACCTTACCAATATTTACAATTAATAAAAGCATCTAATAGAAGGAATGTAAAAAAGATCCATATAGTAAGCCCGATTGGCCTCAATCGGTAAGTCTTTGGGCCTACTCAAATTACGCATTTGGACCATAGAATCAACATCTAGGTGGTGTGCAACTCTATTCCATTCTCTCCAGGTATGTTCGAACACAACCCCTTTTCTTATTTATATGTGTAGCATTTCCTGAATAATATCATTCCACCTTCCTTCTCCCTCCTTTGCTATACAAGCTAACGCCATTACAACATCTGTCTCGACTTGGAAGTTCGTATAGCCCGCATCCAATGCCCAACGAGTAGCAACAATAATGGAGAGTAACTCAGCTTCCAAACTCGATGAAGCTCAAAGACAAAAAGGCTCCCACACGGTTGCGGCACGAACCATGCACGGACCACAACTAATTGTTATCATTTCTATTTTTTTTGAAAGTTATAATGACCAATTTTGTGTTAAATGATATTGAATCCTCTTGTGTTATTGTTGGCAAACGACCCATAGGTTAAACGTTTATCCGCCGATAAAGGAGTTTTAAAATATGATACCTAATTGGGACGGGTCGAATTCGTAAGAAAGCCTACGTCCTATAGCCGAATTTATAAGCTTGTTTGACTAATAATAGTTGTTAACAATATATAAGTTAAATCGGTTATTTTATTAATAATAACTCTTTCAAATAAATTTAGAATAATAATAATAGTAGTAGTAGTAGTAGTAGTAGTAGTAATAATAATAATAATTGTATGTTTAATTAATAGAACAACTCTTTCACAATGTTGTTTTTCTAATGGGCATGTTTAAAAGAGATCAACACAGCTAGACCCGGCCCAATTTCAAACAACCCGGTTCAGCACCATGTAATTATAACCTCCCCAACCCCAACGACCAAACCCTACTCCTCGTTATATAACTCATCTCTACCCAACATAATTTTCATTTGTCATGCGGCGTACTGGAGAGACCATTAGTTCTCCGATCTTCTCCAATATTCTCTTATATTCTACGATGACCTGTGTCGTCTGTAATCCCATACCACCACACCTCAGCCACTTATTGCCATGTTTGTCCTCCGATGAAGCCTTATTCGACCAACTTTAAAGCGACGAAGGCTTAGATCTTCAAATTATCACACACTAAATAACAGATACATACAACTAGTATACAGTACTCCCTCCAGGTCACATATAATGAAAAAGTGAGACCACCAAAGAATGTTACGAAAAGAATATTAATGATTCTATTGAACGAAGAATATTAAACGTTAATGATAAAAAGAAAGATGTGACTGATCTCATTTGTTTAAGGATGTTTTTACTTGGACTGTAATTTGTCCCAGACCAAACCAGACCAGACCAGATCAGACCAGGCCAGACCAGATCAGACCAGACTTGGGTAGTTATAAAAATACAAAGAAACCAGACCAGACCAGTTCAGACCAGACCAGACCAGACCAGCAAATTACCGTCCAAGTAAAAACATCCTAAATCTTGTTTATTCGGATTTCATTTAAATTAGTTTGTTGTAATCTGATAAATGTTTGGTTATGTATTAATACTTCATAATTGTTCGTTCATATCTGGTCTATTTATGTTTAGTTTTGGTATGACCTAATGGAAAGTCTCAAAATAGGATTAAACAAGTTTTGGAATTCCAGAATACCCATGTTCTTCTTCCCAAATTAAAGCAATGTGACAATATTTACTGTCATTTTATAGTTATCAATGCCAAATAGTTACAGTATTAGGTATTCATTTTTTTAAACTCGATAGGCAAACCACTAAAACCAGTGGGGCAAACGCCAGAGAACATTGCCGATATTTTATTAAAATTGGAATAGTAAATACATAAGAATAAGGTCATTAGGCCAAAACCTCTTCAGAGAAGACATTCCTTGTCAAAATACAACGAAATAAACCAGTAAACCAAAATCTCACAAGAAACCAAAAATAAAATATTGGGGGGGCCAAACCCGACCAATATTTACAATTAATAAAATCATCTAATAGAAGGAATGCCGAAAAGTTCCATATAGGAAGCCCGATTGGCCTCAATCGGTAAGTCTTTGGGCCTACTCAAATTGCGCATTTCTATCATACAATCATCAGCTAGGTGGTGTCCAACTCTATTCCTTTCTCTACGGGTATGTTCGAACACAACCCCTTTCCTTTTTTAATATGTGTAGCATTTCTTGAATAACACTGTTTCACTTTCCTTCTCCCTGCTTCGCTATACAACCTAACACCATTACAACATCTGTCTCGACTTGGAAGTTTGTAAAGCCCGCATTCAATGCCCAGCGAGTAGCAACAATAATGGAGAGTAACTCAGCTTCCAAACTCGATGAAGCTCAAAGAGAAAAAGGCGCACACACAGTTGTGGCACGAACCATGCACGGACCACATCTAATTGTCATCATTTCTAGTTTTGTTGAAAGTTATAATGATCAATTTTGTTTTAAATAATATTCAATCCTCTTGTGTTATTGTTGGCGAAGGATCCATGGTTAAACGTATATCCGCCGATAAAGGAACTTTAAAATATGATACCTAATCGGGACAAGTCGAATTCCTAAGATCTAGCCAATTTCATAAGCTTGCTTGACTATTAGTAGCTATTAACATTATATAAGTTAAATCCGTTATTTAATTGATAATAACTCTTTCAAATAAATTTTGAATAATAATAATAATAATATTTGTATGTTTAATTAATAGAACAACTCTTTCACAATGTTGTTTTTCTAATGGGCATGTTTAAAAGAGATCAACACAGCTAGACCCAGCCCAATTTCCAACAATCCGGTCCAGCACGCTGTAATTATAACTTCCCCAACCCCAACGACCAAACCCTACTCCTCGTTATATAACTCATCTTTACCCAGCAGAATTTTCATTTGTCCTGCGGCGTCTGGAGAGACCATCAGTTCTGCGATCTTCTCCGATATTCTCTGATATTCTCCGATGACGTGTGTCGTCTGTAATATCTTAATCCCAATCCACCACACCTCATACACTTCTTGCCATGTTTGTCCTCCGATGAAGCCTGATTCGACCAACTTTAATGCGACGAAGGCTTAGATCTTCAAAGTATCACGCACTAAATAACAAATACATACAACTAGTATACAGTACTCCCTCCACATTACATATAATGAAAAAGTTAGACAACCAAACAATGTTACGAAAAGAACATTAACGATTCTTTTGAACAAAGAATATTGAATGTTAATGATAAAAAGTGTGATCTGACTGATCTCATCTGTTTAAATCTTGTTTATTCGGATTTCATTTAAATTGGTTTGTTGTAATCTGATAAATGTTTGGTTATGTATTAATACTTCATAATTGTTCGTTCATATCTGGTTTATTTATGTTTAGGTTTGGTATGACCTCAGGGAAAGTCTCGAAATAGGATTAAACAAGTTTTGGAATTCCAGAATACCTATGTTTTTCTTCCCAAAATAAAGCAGTATGACAATATTTACTCTCATCTTATAGTCATTAATGCCAAATAGTCACAATACTAGGTATTAATTTTTTATTAAACTCGATAGGCAAATCACCAAAACCAGTGGGGCAAACGCTAGAGAACATTTGCCGATATTTTATTAAAAATAGAATAGTAAATACATAAGAATAAGGTGATTAGGCCAAAACCTCTTCAGAGAAGAGATTCCTTCTCAAAATACAACGAAATAAACCAGTAAACCAAAATCTCACAAGAAACCAAAAATAAAATATTGGGGCGACCAAACCTAACAAATATTTATAAAAGCATCTAATAGAAGGAATGCTAAAAAGATCCATACAGTAAGCCTGATTGGCCTCAATCGGTAAGTCTTTGGGCCTACTCAAATTGCGCATTTGGACCATAGAAGCAACAACTAGGTGGTGTGCAACTCTATTCCTTTCTCTCCAGGTATGTTCGAACACAACCCCTTTCCTTTTTATATGTGTATCATTTCCTGAATAACATTGTTCCACCTTCCTTCTCTCTCCTTCGCTATAAAGCTAACGCCATTACAACATCTGTCTCGACTTGGAAGTTTGTATAGCCCACATCCAATGCCCAACGAGTAGCAAGAATGATTGAGAATAACTCACTTTCCAAACTTGATGAAGCTGAAAGAGAAAAGGGCGCACACACGGTTGCGGCACGAACCACGCACGGACCACATCTAATTGTCATCATTTCTATTTTTGTTGAAAGTTATAATGATCAATTTTGTGTTAAATAATGTTGAATCCTCTTGTGGTATTGTTGGCGAACAATCCTTAGGTTAAACATTTATCCGCCGATAAAGGAATTTTAAAATATGATACCTAATTGGGATGGGTCGAATTCGTAAGAAAGCCTACGTCCTATAGCCAAATTTATAAGCTTGTTTGACTAATAATAACTGTTAACATTATATCAGTTAAATCAGTTATTTAATTTATAATAACTCTTTCAAATAAATTTAGGATAATAATAATATTAATTTTTGTATGTTTAATTAATAGAACAAGTCTTTCACAATGTTGTTTTTCTAATGGGCATGTTTAAAAGAGATCAACACAGCTAGACTCAGCCCAATTTCAAACAACCCAGTCCAGCACCATGTAATTATAACCTCCCCAACCCCAAAATACCAAACCCTACCCCTCGTTATATAACCCATCTTTACCCAACATAATTTTCATTTGTCCTGCGGCGTACTGGAGAGACCATCGGTTCTCCGATCTTCTCCGATATTCTCTGATATTCTCCGATGACATGTGTCGTCTATAATCCCATACCACCACACCTCAGACTCTTGTTGCCCTGTTTGTCCTCCGATGAAGCCTTACTCGACCAACTTTAATGCGACGAGGGCTTAGATCTTCAAAGGATCACATACCTATCATCTACTTTTAGCATTTCAGTATGCCTTACATGATTACTGCGTTTTATCACTTTCCTTACATGATTACTACGTTTTATCACTTTCCTTACATGATTACTGTGTTTTATCACTTCTGTTGATGCATGCACTGGTATTTGACTTTATTTAAGTGATATAATCAATTAATTTTTTTCCCAGTTGAAACTGAGTTTATATTGGTCCGATCTTGCCTTTTCAACCATTGTCCGACTAAGTAGGCTGAGTGAATAGTGATAATCAAAGGATCTCAGACCTTACATCTCCTTTCGTCATTTCGGCAGATCCTTCATTATTCCTGTGTTTTCTCACTTTTGTGTACATGCACTTCAATATGATTTTATTTTAGGGATTTATTCAATTTAGTAAGTTTTTTCAAACTGAGTGTGAAGTGAGAATCTTTTTGTCCGATCTTGGTTTATTCCACCACATGCTGTTACCGCTACAAAATCTGAGGGATAATCAAAGGATCTCAATCCATACATCTCATTTGTCATCTTGTTTTTCTTAGTATTGACATGTTTTATTTGTTTTCTGTACACACTTGTATATGATTTTATTTATGTAGCGTATTCATTTTATGAAATATATTTGACTAAATCTGCATATGTGAGAACAAATGTAGTAACCTATTTTTTGTCTCAACATATATGTCTAAACATTTTTTGTCTCAGATTTTTTAAAAAAATTCCGGTTGTTATATGTTATACATATTAACAATGCATATATCAATGACACACTTTTAAAAAGTTTACTTCTATTAGATTTACATTACTATTTTTTTATTTTTTCTTATCCTTTTATCTTCAGGACCGGCCGTTCCTGACCGAATCGACGTCCGGCCTCCGTGTGTTGGGGCGGTTCCCGGTATTTTTTTTGCTGAGAGGTTTTCTGGATGCTCTTCATCAATTCTAGTTTATCCATACAAAATTTCAGCCAAACATTCAATTGGTAAGACAGTCAAATGATTTTTAGAAGATAACTGCGCCAAAACTGTACATATAAAACGCAGTTATCATCCAAAAATCATTGACTACCTTCGCGATTGAATTTTTAGCTGAAATTTGGTATAGATAGTCTAGACGGCGCTCTGGCCAGGAACGGCCGGACATAAATATTTGTGTGTGTGTGTGTAGAATAAGGATCAAATAAAAAAAAGTTATTAATGTGTAAAATAA
The DNA here is from genome assembly GCA_945859915.1 of Cuscuta epithymum. Taxonomy (NCBI): domain Eukaryota; kingdom Viridiplantae; phylum Streptophyta; class Magnoliopsida; order Solanales; family Convolvulaceae; genus Cuscuta; species Cuscuta epithymum. Next base: position 956,437 of record CAMAPF010000999.1, read on the forward strand.
TAATTAATCCCAGATGTCCAAAAAGTCATTCTGATGCACAATAAATCTTATCTGGTGTACTTTTCGAATTAACCTAATCTAGTACACTTTCCAAAAAAGTGCATCAAATAAGGTTTATTCGAAAGTGCATCAGGTAAGAGTTATTGTGCATCAAATTTACAGTTTGGACGATTGAGATTAATTCTTGTTTTACACGTTAAGATGTCTTGTGATTTGAACTTAAGAGTTGAGAAACGAGGAATCCTATTTGACGAGAGTTGATGGCAAAATTTTAGGTTTGACTTCTCGATCACAATTTCGAGATGGAATGGTGGACTAAGGACTGGAGAGGTTTTATATATCAAAGTGTTCCTTCTCAACAAACATAACATTTTTCACCTCACTCACATGGGTTTGAAATTATTAGTAAGAGTAAATCTTTTTATTCTATGTTTTTGGTTGCAACATAATTGGTATGTGTGAATCAAAATTTGAAATATTGTCTGTTATTGATCTTCATCTCGAAAGAATTACTTGGGTAAAGGATTCCTTTCCCAAGCTACTAGCTGATAATTGGTTTGGCACTAGGTTTGACTTGAAGAGTTCTCTTTTTATACTTCATGATGCTAATTTCTTTTGCGACTTCCTCTGTATCATTGAGAAGGGTTATGACTCTATATTTATACCTGAAGGGAGAAATGAATTGGAGATTAATCTTTTTCTGGCGGGGCTTATTAGAACACTTGCTTTGTTAAAGATATCACTGCCAAACCATCATTTTCGGTGCTTGAGCGGATTTCTTGTGAGGACTTTTCAGGTAAATGCTCTAACTTTGAGTGGGATACTATCAGCTTGGATATGGACCTCTCCCATCAGAATGAATTTTCTATTTCGGGGATTCTATTACAAGTTGATATTGAATACTCTTCATCCTTTGAGAAAACTCTGGTGTTGAATTCTACCGAGATCATAATTCTGAGCTTATACTTGGATTTGACTCTTCATTAGAGCACATTAATTAAGGATTTCTTTCAGATCACTATGTCATAAGGGTGTCTCACTTTCTCAATTGTTAATCAAAGAATTTGAAAAATCATTACATATTCTTTCGATAACCGAGACAGTTTAGATAAGAGACGTACTCACGAAGAAAAAGCTGCCGGGTGTTCACACGCAATTTTTTGTGGGATATTATTCTAGGATGCCATGTTTTTTTTTGCGAGTGTGCTCCTATTACATCGTTACTATATCTATGGAATTCTGATACGAATCGGAATATTTGCAACAAAGCTTTGTTGATTGCAAGAGAAAACAGTTTGCCTAGTGCCTACAGAGAATCTAAATAGGCAGATTAAGATGTATATGAAAAAGAACCCTCGATCGATTCTTATGAGAACTAAATCCTAAACTAGATTGGAGTTCCGATTACTAGAGGAAGGCTCAGGGTTATCTTGGGAGGGACAATATTTTGTACTTCAGGTTGTTTTTTTTAATTTCTTGTTATGTGTTAAAAAATACGGAGTAATATATATATGTATATATATATATATATATATATATATATATATATAGGGAGCAGTTCCAATAAGAACCATGCTTAACGTGAGAACGTGAGAACCATGCACCTTTAACACATCTCGATGCACTATGAGGCTCACCTATTGCACTTTTTAAACTTGGGTCAAAACGTGCCAACTTTATATAAGTGTGGAGACAAATTTGTAATTATTTCGTTAACACGAAAATGTGCAAGAAATAATCGATATAGTGCATCACAATTGCTTAAAAGTGGAGTTCTCACGTTCTCACGTTAAGCAAGGTTCTCATTTGATCCAATATATATATATATATATATATATATATATATATTCTTTTTATCCTCTTTATTCTATCATTTTTAGATATATCCTGGCTTTTTATATTATCTTTTTCATCATAGATTATCTTTTTATCCTTCTTATATTTCTTTTTATTTTGATTCTGATATCATGTATCGATTGATGTTAGCCGATCCCAAAATTTTTTGAGACTAAGATTTGAATTTGTTGTTATATATTAATGTCTTTATACGTCTTTTTACAGAAACAGTTGTTTTCTAATAGCTAACTTTACCAAAATTTATCAAAAAAACAAGCTAACATAATCTGCTAATTAAAACAACTAACAAAATCAGTTGTTATCAAACCGCTAACATAACATGCTAACATCTAACAACTATTCGTCAATTGTCAAACAAGGCCTTTATCATTGTAAATGAATCTTGTGAACTAAAAACCCTAAAATGTATAAACCAATAAAAATTCATTTTACTTGACTGAAGTTATTATTTATAAGGATGTTTTTACTTGGACTATAATTTGTCCCAGACCAGTCCAGACCAGACCAGTTCAGATCAGATTAGACCAGATCAGACTTGGATAGTTATAAAAATACAAAGAAACCAGACCAGACCAAACCAGACCAGATCAGACCAGACCAGCAAATTATCCAAGTAAAACATCCTAAAGCAACATTTTATATGCAATTATCTCACGTATAGATTGTAGTCTCTTTGTTGTTCCTTTTCTAAATTAAGGGGGTGTTTGGAACTGATTCTGCTTCTGCTTCTTTTTTAAAGCAGAAGTAGAATCAGAATCAGTTTTCAGAAGCTGGTACCCCCGCTTCTAAAAAACTGATTCTGAGAGTAAATTAAAGCACCAGATCAGAAGTGCTTCTGAAATTTCACCCAAACACTCCAGTTTCTGCTTCTGCTCCTTGAAAGAGCAGAATCAGTTTTGAGAATGAGATCCAAACACCCCTAAATAGAGATTCTCGTTTCCACTTTTGGCATGTCCCTGTTTCACTTCAAATTATTACTCCCTATTTTTCTTAAGCAAATATGCACGCCTGCAACGCACTAAATAACAGATATGTACAAACAGTACTTCCTCCACATCACATATGATGAAAAAGTGGGACAATCAAAGAACGTTATGAAAAGAACATTAATGAATTTTTTAAACAAAGAATATTGAACGTTAATGGGAAAAAGTGTGAGCTATCTATTTAAATATCATGTGGTTTGATTTGTTTGCCGTGATATGATAAAAGTCTAGTTCATATACTACCCTTTAAAACTTTGTCATGTTTGACCGGCACGGAGAGTAATAAAGTAAATATTATGTGGTTGAGAAGAGAGAATTAAATGGAATCACAAATTCTTTACTTAAAAATGAAAATTACAAAGTTAGTGAGATATCCAAAAAGAAAAGTTGTTAAAGTTTTAAGGGACGGAGGGAGTATTATATGCTATTTCCGTCCTTAAAATTTTGCCAAGTTTAACCGGTATGAGTATTAATAAAGTACTCGTAAAAACTTTGTGATTGAGTTTGTGCAGAGGAGAGAGAATTAACCGGAACCACAAATTTTATAATTAAAAGTAAAAATAACAAAATTAGTGGATATCCAAGAAGGAAAAATTGATAAAATTTTAAGGGACGGAAGGAGTATACTTTATAATTGTTCATATCCGATCTAGTCTGTTTAGTTTTGGTAACAATTCAATTTTAAAATTTTAAAACCTATTTAGTCTGTTTATTTTGGACTCCGACATAAAAGTGTTCTACAAAAAACATCCTTTAACATGCGGCCGCATTAACAAGGCAACAACGATGTTCAATATTCTGTTTTAAACCCCCGATAATATTTTTGGTTCCATTAATTCTCCCCAGAAAATTTCAGAGCCAAGTTTTTTCTTATGCTACCTATTACTATTATTGAAGGTTACACGAACTGCGAATGGGGTTTCTGCAATACCAAGTTTTGAATATAATGCTCTCACTTTTTTGCTGGCCGTATATATCGTTATGAACACAAATTATTACCAGTAGAACTGTAGAAGTTCACTTTTTTCTGCATTTGCCTTGTCGCTGGCCAAAGAAGGGAAGGCATTCATTCAATGGAGACGTCAATCACCCAGCCTTCCGCCATGGAAATCTCAGAGCTGAAGCCCGATGCTTTGCCTTTTGCTAGATCGTTAGTATCCATCCCTACCATCATTACCATGGAAATCTCAGAGCTCATGCATTTTAATTTTCTTGGTGGTTCTTTATTTTAACTTTTGTCATGGTTTGTGTTTAGTTATCAGTTGGAAGCATTGGAGAAAGCTATCAAGCAGAACACAATTGTGTTCCTGGAGACTGGTTCTGGAAAGACACTTATAGCTATCATGCTCTTGCGCAGCTTTGCCCATCTTCTCAGGAAGCCTTCTCCTTACATTGCCGTCTTCTTGGTTCCGACTGTGGTCTTGGTTACTCAGGTAATGCCGTGTGTCAGCTTGAATTACAAAAGTAACTTTTTTTTGCAAGCACAAAAATCACTTTTTTAAAACTGAGTTTGGTAATTTCACTTATGAGAGGATTAACATTTACTTATTTGGATGAAATGGGTGCTACCAAATGGGCCTTGAGGCTCCATTTGTGGTTAATCAAGCCCCATTTTTTCCTTGAGAACTTTTGCATTGGTGAATTACATTTACGTCAAAAATACTTCCTTTTTACAAATTTGAATTTTACCCAGCAATTTTCAACCCCTATGGTAGTTTGAAATGTGGGTTTCCAGCAAGAATAATTATTGAATGGCAGACTGAATCCCGAATGAGGCTTAGTGTTTAATGCTATCATTATATTGGCCTATAGTTGTGCTAACTGCTTGTTAATATGAGTGGAACCTATAAAGTGACCAAGAAAGTTCATTTCTATGGTTTTGTAAGTAAGTTTCTGTTCACAATTCTGAAAAGTATACCCATTTTCGCTAATTATTTTTAATGCCTTGTTTGACTTATATAAATGCACTACTAGCAAGGTGAGGCTATCAAGAAGCACACGGACTTAAAGGTGGGAAAGTTTTGGGGAGACATGGGAGTTGATTATTGGGATGCTGCTACATGGAAACTTCACGTGGGGAAAAGTGAGGTGCTCAATACTAGTCCAAAACTACTTTAATTGTTACTCCCTAAATCTGTATGCCATTCTTGTGCTATTGATGATTGTTTAATGATGAGATGCTAAACCCACATAACAACTGTGAATTTTCCTACTTACTGAGAATCTTCATCCGGAAACAGTCTCTCTGTGCTTTAGTACAGGGGTAAGACCCCCCTTCCCCCACCGTAGGTGGGAGCCTTTGAGGCACTGGGGTAATGAAGATGATGATGATGGTGATGATGATGATGACTGAGAATCTTCATGAATATACACACTTTGTATCACTTTACTATTTTCAATTTCAGTGATACACAAAACCAAGGGAACATTGGTGGGCTTTGATGGCATTTTGACCTGAATACGATTTCTATTTCTAAGCAAAAATATACAAGTAATACAATGAATACATGATGTGGTTATGTATGCATAAAAATGTTGACTTAACTAACTCCTAATTCATGCTAACCACAATTACAGCTAACCTTCAACTCTATGTCTTTTAATGTGTGGAGCTCATAATTTTGCTCTGCATGTTCAGATTGGAAATGCATAAAATCTATTTTCCAAATTATGGGGAAGGGGAAACAGAAGGAGATTACATTTTTTTAAATTCAGAAAATAGTTGAACATGTACTTTCCTATTTCTGTTCTAAATATATTTCTTCAGAAAGTTTAGAGAATTCTGTCGTCAGTAAAGGACCCTGATGTTTTTATTCAATTTCTATTGCTTCCAAAGTATATATATGACGGGAAAACTGTCAAATAGGTCCTCGAACTTTCAAAAAAAAAGTCAAATAAGTCCTTATATAGGAGGCTCTGTCTGGCCGTCGCGATTTGGGGCAGTTCCCGGTGGAATTTTTTGATGAAATTTTTTTAGCATCTTATTCATCAAGTCTAGTGTACTCATACCAAATTTCAGCTAAAAATTCAATCGGGAACACATTCAAGTTAATTCTTGAAGATAACTGTGCATTTAACTGCACAGTTATCTTCAAGAATTAATTTGAATGCGTTTCCGATTGAAGTTTTAGTTGAAATTTCGTATGAGTAAACTAGACTTGATGAATAAAATGCTCAAAAAAATTCATCAAAAAATTCCACCAGGAACCGTCCCAAATCGCGACAGCCGGACAGAACCTCCTATATAAGGACTTATTTGACCTTTTTATGAAAGTTCGAGGACCTATTTGACAGTTTTCCCTATATATGACACTGTTTAGTCTGTGTTCCATGCATTGAAAAAATGTTGAAAACTGACCTTGTAGGGGAGAGTTATTTGCAACTGAAGGAAAATATTCCCTAACCTTGGGTGTGTGTTCATGTTTTAGGTGCTTATCATGACACCAGCAATATTGCTTGCTGCTTTAAGGCACAGCTTTCTGAAAATTGACATGATAAAGCTTCTGATATTTGATGAGTGCCACAATGCAAGAGGCAAACATCCTTATTCATGTATTATGATGGTATGCAAACGTATAAATGTCAATAATTTGAAATGCTACTGTGATTATTATGTCCCAAGTTTTTTTTTATTGTCTTAGTATATGTATGTTCTGAGAGTGGACTTGGAAAATGCTTCCTTAATTTTTCTTCATGTTAATTCAAAGCAGGTCACATTGCATATTCTTATGAAATATTAGATTATTAGGTGATGTTATAGGCAATATGAAGTGGATTATAACATACACATTATAGGTTGTACAAAATTAGATAGTTTGATAACCAAATGAAGTAATAGCAAGAGAAATCAGGATCCATTAGACAATTAATCTGCTTTCAATTTTAAATTCCAGTTCTCTGATCCTCTCTTTACACACCTAGGTAAGTTGGGATCGATAAAAATGCTAGGGAAAAGAAATGTTTCATAGAAAGTTACTTTTATCTTCGGATTAGTTTTACCTTGAAAATTGAAATATGAAAAATGAAACATGATAAGTGTTTATTTCAAATTTAGTTACATATATTAAAATTTATTAGACTTTACTTTAATAAATTTACATAATAGACATAAATTATTAAATGAAGCTGAAAAAGCATTAATTTTTTTGAGCCAGTCTATCCTATATTTCCCTCCAAATTTTCATCCCCTTTCTTTTCAATATGCCTCCTTATTTTCCTAAATCAGTACCTTTATCATCCTACAAAAAAATATTCACACGATTTTTATGTTTTGTGGTTAATGTCGTTTGCTCTTTTTTTGGTGAACGGGTTAACTGCTTGTTCTTTAGGTCACAATTTTTTTTACTACTAGCAGGCTAGTAGCTATTTATTCTTTTCAAGCCTCTCTAGCTCATTGTTATTCTTCATGACTAGGAATTCTATCATTCCCAAATACAATCAAGAAATGTGCAACTTCCAAGAATTTTTGGGATGACTGCTTCCCCTATAAAGGGTAAAGGTTAGTGTTACACAACCTGATAAGTGTTTTTTGATTAGTTACAGCTAATGAAATTTCTAATCACATACTTTGTTCGAATAGGTTCAAGTACAGGAGATAGTTACTGGAAGGACATCTGTGGCCTGGAAAATCTTATGAATTCAAAGGTTCAATTGCTTTGTCTCTTTTTAAAAAATATTTTTACTCTGATCATGAGATATTTCTACATATTTTCCCCATATTCCCATGCCTGTCATCATATGAAATTTATCTAGCTCTAAGTGGTCATGCACTAATAACCTGCTCCTATTAAATGAAGGTCTATACATGTGCCAGTGAATCAGTTTTAGCTGCGCACATTCCATTTTCTACTTCAAAGGTGGTACATTACAATGATGATCCGATTCCTAATGTGATGTTCGAAAGCTTACTAAATGACTTGCATAGATTGAAAGATGAGGTATGTACTAAGTGTTGAGTATCATTTGAGTAATTACAGAGTATTATATTGTACAATTTGATGCTCTTGGATTTTCTTAATTGCACCAAAATGTGCTTTCTATTCCATAATTTTTAGTTTTCCTTTCCAGTACAATGTTCAACAATTTTGAAATATCATTTTTCCCTTTTTTGTGTGTGAGCAGTATATTAGTAAGCGTAATCTATCAGAACATATCGCTGAGACTGCAAGTAAAAGAATATCAAGACATTTGTCAACTTTCTATTATTGTTTGACTGAGTTTGGTGTTTTCTTGGCGCTTAAGGTAAAATGTCCCAGATTGCTGTCAATTGCATTTCACATAACTGTGTACAACCTTGACGATACATTTTGCTAAATGAATGTGTGTGTTTGCTTATAGGCAGCTGAGTCCTTGTCCTGTAAAGACAAAGAAATCTTTAATTGGGACAAACTGGATTTGCATGCAGAAACTATCGTCAGAGGTTTTAGTTTAGATGCAGCTAAGATCTTCTCAGCTCAGATACCTTCTGGTAATAATGTTACTAAATAAAGTTCCTTCATTTTTATGCTGATGTTTGAATCTTTATAATTTTTGTATCCGCCCCATTTTCTTTGAATGTAGGAGGAGCACAGATGTATCTCAGTAATGATCTCCAAGATGATAAAGATGCTAGATATCTGACTTCTAAAGTTGTGACTCTAGTAAATACTCTTCTTGAATACAGGTACATGTTAAATTGGGCCTTAGAATCTTCGAAGGGCTTCATTATAGTGTAAACTCTTTCTAGACCCCAATCATCCTGAGCAATACTGGGTTTGAGTCATGGTATATATGTTTGAGGTAACTTTCATATCTTACGGATCCATTTTAAGATGAGTTAGACCCAAGTTAGCAACATACAAGGTCATGATCTGATTGGTGATAACTAAATCTCAATGTCAAGCACTCAGGCACCCAACACATCCCCTCAACCCAACAAGTTGGACTGACCCCCCAGATTGGTTGCCACAAATTATCAAATGGGAAACCGCAAATCACCAATCAGATCATGACCTTGTATGTTATTAGCTTGGGTCTAACTCATCTTATAATGGATCCTTAAGATGTGAAGTTTACCTCAAACATATATACCAAGACTCAAATCCAGTATTGCTAAGGATTATTGGGGTCTAGAAAGAGTTTACACTATAATGAAGCCCTTCGAAGACTCTAAGGCGCACCCTATAAGAGTAAATGATAGTAAGACAAATAAATGGACATTATAGGGAAATATTCCTATGATTGTAATATCATTGGGGAATAATCACGTCGAACTTTTCACCGCCGAATGAATATGACCACATTGGAATGTCTCCCTGTTATAATGTCTCCCTTACATTTACTCATTCCATAATGTTTGTTTGGACAGGAACTTGAAGGATTTGAGATGCATAGTTTTTGTTGAGAGGGTTATTACAGCGGTTGTCCTTCATTCTCTATTGAATGAACTGCTTCCGAACCGAACTGGATGGCAGACAAGATACACAGCAGGAAATGCATCTGTATTGCAAGCTCAAAGTAGGACGGTTCAGAATGCAATTGTTGAAGAATTCCGGAAGGGATTGGTAGGTGATGGTACTTCATATATTTCGTACACAGTTTTTTTAGTTGAATATTTCAGGGATTTTTTAGTTCCCAAACTTGTCTTGCAGGTCAACATTATTGTTGCAACATCTATTCTTGAAGAAGGCCTGGATGTTCAAAGCTGCAATCTCGTTATCCGATTTGACCCCCCTACAACAGTTTGTAGCTTTATCCAATCACGTGGTCGTGCTCGAATGCACAACTCAACTTTTATATCATTGGTTAAAAGGTAGGTGGGTTTGCTTCATACAACACTCTCTGATTCGGAAGTATTGCATCATAATACATTGATATTTGTATTTTTCTCTCGTTCCAGACTGGCTTATTAATCTGCAATCCATTTAGTGTCACAAGGTTTTATTAACTTGGAAAGTTTCGGCATCATAGGACATGGCCAAAAGAAGAAAAAACCTTTACCTCTATAATTGTTTATTGTGTGACTCTTCCATATTTTTTTTTGTGCTACATTTTCAGTGGGGACAATTCTACGCTTGTTCGAGTAAAAAAATATCTTGCAAGTGTAGAGATAATGAGGAAGGAATCCTTATGTCATGCTTCTCAGCCATGTTTACCACTTCATAGTGAACTAATTGATGAATATTCATACAAAGTTGAAGCTACGGGAGCAATTGTTAACTTGAGATCAAGCGTGTCCTTGCTTCACCTCTATTGTGCAAGGCTACCTTCTGATCGGTCTGTTCTTCACCTTTAGTTGTGAACTTGGAAGTGGATACTCAGTGCACATGTATTAAGTAATTGCATAGTTATTTGTTGTCACTAACTAGTTTTCATATGTAGGTACTTCAAACCGGCTCCAAGGTATGATATTGACAAAGATACAAACACGTGCATCCTCTATCTCCCCAAAAGCTGCCAAATACAGAAAGTTGAGGTTCAGGGAGATGTCAGAATCCTGAAGCAGCTGGCATGTCTAGAAGCTTGCAAACAGCTTCATCAAGTTGGTGCCTTGACAGATAATCTTGTACCTGATATAATGGAGGAAAAAGACCACATCCAAGAGACAGGCAATTTTCTCTATAATTTAATCTTTGCATCTTGTTCTCAACAAATTTCCGTTTGTTTGAATAAACAATGACTATTCACTTGCATATATTTGCACAGGTGTGTATTACAACGATGAGCAGCCAAGGTTTCATCCACCTGAGTTGATTGGCTGTCATGGCAATGATTCTGAAACAGTATTCTATTGCTACTTAATTAAGCTATCTCAGTTCTCTTATAAGGATACTCAGCTTCAAAATATTATCCTTGCTGTGAAGATGAAGCTTGAGTTTGGTGATGAGAAGTTGACTTTTGAACTGAATGTTGATGGGGATATCAGTGAAGTCAGGGAAGGCCAACTTTTGTATGTTGGGATGTTTAAGCTAACTTCTGAAGAGGTTTGTGTATTGCTACTTGTCTACAATTGTCACATAATAATACAATAAAAGATATGATGAGTTAATTTGTGTACCTCTCTAATCTTATTTTTCAGGTAAATAGCTGTCGTATGTTTCAATTAATTCTGCTCAGTTCCCTTCTCCGAAAAGATATGAATAAACTGGTTGGAGCTTTGGACAGATTTCGTAATACAGTTGGCTTTGCAAGCTTTGATTATCTTCTTCTGCCTTGCTTCAGTAGCAAACCTGTGGTTGATTGGAGCGTAGTTCATTCTGTCACGTTTCCTTCTGAAAACCCCAAGGACAAACATATAAATGGCTGCTCTATGCATGGTTGTAGTCCTATGCATACAAAGTCTGGTTTGGTATATAGGTGTCGGTTGAAGAATTCTCTCATACACACTCCACATAATGGCTCTTTGTACTACATTACTGATATTTTGCACCATTTGAATGGAGATTCAACTTTGAAGTTGAAAAAAAGAAAAGCTGTAAGTTACAAAGACTACTTTAAAGACAGGTATGCTTCTTACATTGCCTATAAATTAGCCACGGTTGAATTTATAAATTTTACTTAGAATACATTATGCAAATCCCTCTTGATTACAGGCATGGCATTGACTTGCTCTATGTGGAAGAAGCACTTCTTCATGGGATGTTTATGCCTACGGTTCAAAACTATTTAAAAAAACATTGGGCTAAAAAAGGAAAAGGTTGACATTTTGTTTTTGTTGTGCTTATTTACTATTGTCATTATTTTCCTATTTTTATTACTGTTTAACACTAGGCTTGTTCGATGAGTTTTTAATCAAATAAATCATACACTGCACATTCAGTAATGTGAAAATATAATATTATCTGACAATGTCAAATCAAATTACATATTAGTATCAGATAATCTGATGTATATTCGAGAAAATTATACAAAGTACATAATAAAGTAATTGTGTTTTTTGCAACACAGTTGTTTTGGATCTAACTATATTACTAGGTCTCCCCCTGCTTCTAAAAAAACTTATTCTATGAGTAAATTAGAGCACCAAAATCACTTCTGCACTTTCGCCCAAACACTCAAACTTCTGCTTCTACTTCCTGAAGGAGTAGAAGCAGTTTTAAGAATCAGATCCAAACACCCCCTATATAGACAAGTAGACAATATTATCTATTCATGGTGTTGCTAACAAGTGCAACTAAACTTACTTAAGTCACTCTCTATATTTTTTGTAGAACCACATAATTTAACTGTAGAAGTGCCTCCAGAACTTTGTTCGGTAATAATGTCTCCGCTTCCATATGATATATTATGTTCTTTCTCCTATGTCCCATCAATTATGCATCGAATAGAGTCCTTGCTACTTGCTCTGAATTTGAAAAAAATGCATATGGATCACTGCACACAAGATGTTATGGTACCAACGTGTAAGGTATGAGTTCCTGTTATCACATTGTTCTTGCTTTTCTTTTCAAATGATTGTACTGTTTTTATGAGGGAAAACATATGAAGGTCAGCTCATTAGTTGGTTTTTTGAAAGTTTTGGATTGGAGGATGTGGATAAGTTTAAATCTTAATATATATTTGAGATTTTATGAAAATTGAAAAAATAACATAGTTATGGATAAAACAATAGTTCTATCATCCTTTATTCGTTCATAGACACATTTCATTTATCAAGATATGGACAAAACCTTCTGAAGCCTCCTCCATCCAAACAGACCCTACATGATAGATACTATGTGATTCTCTCTAGTAATAATACGAAACATTGTTTATATCACACTACTGATGTAAGGAAAGCAACCAAAGTAGCACCAAAGTGATGTGGGGGTGAAGTTTTTGTTTGAAAAAAGGTTCACAGGTTTTTCTTAATTCTACAGTTGATTGGTTTTTAGACTGGTGATTCTCATGCACACTTATATTTGTTATTCCCTTAAGTGGTGGTACACGAGCCTGGAGTCTAATTGTAGCTTTCTCAAAAGTAAATTTTTTTAGTTTCAAATCACTTCATTTCATATTTCATGTAATGACTTGTCTTTTTGCTCTATGTATGTTAGATCATGGAAGCTACAACTTCCAAGAAATGCGAAGAAAATTTTCACTTGGAGTCTTTAGAGACATTGGGAGACTCATTTCTTAAATATGCTGCGAGTCAGCAATTATTTGCAACCTGTCAATATGCCCATGAGGGGCTTCTTAGTTTGAAAAAAGAAAAATTGGTTTCAAATGCTGTGTTGTGCAAGCTGGCATGCACCAAAAATATTCCTGTAAGACTTTTTACTTGATCGTTTTTGGTTAATTCTTCAAAACATCAGACTTTGCTTTGAGTAATACATCAAAGCAATTACTCATCGAATTTTGCAGGGATTTATTCGCACTGAACAGTTTGATCCGAAAACATGGGTCATTCCAGGAGATTATTCTACAGACAAGAGCTATGAGGTGGAGTTGGTATCTCCTGCAAGGAAAATGTACAACTTTGGACATAGAACCATGAAGAGTAAGAGAGTGGCAGATGCGGTCGAGGCACTTATAGGTGCATATGTTAGCACAGTTGGAGAAGCTGCTGCTTTGTCATTCATGTCATGGCTTGGTTTAGACATCCAGTATGTGCGGAATCCAGTACCAAGACACTTCCCTATAAATGCCCAAAAGTTCGTGAACGTGGAATATCTAGAAAACTTGCTCAAGTATAAATTCTGTGATCCTTCTCTCCTCGTTGAGGCGCTGACTCATGGCTCTTTCATGCAATCTGAAATTCCACGATGCTATCAGGTTATGGCATCTTATGCTGTTCCTATCCTCACATTGAATTATTAATTTTGCTAATGTCTTGCTATAAAGGTTTTCCTATTGTGTTACTATTATGCAGCGTCTGGAGTTTATTGGAGATGCAGTGCTGGATTATGTGATCACAGTCCACCTATATAATAAACATCCTGGACTGACTCCTGGATTATTAACTGACCTGAGGTCTTGTTCAGTCAACAATGACTGCTATGCTCTATGCGCTGTTAAGGCTGGACTACAAAAGCAAGTTCTCTATTTTTCCACCATGCTTCAGAAGCATATAACAGACACTGTTGAGTGTGTTGAAAAGTTGTCCATTTCCTCGACTTTCGGATGGGAATTAGATATAAGCTTCCCAAAGGTATGCTAAAATCGATAATAGTAATATGCACATGCATGAAGTTTAGATACTCCAATTAAGGGTTTGTTTGAAACACCGAAAAGTGTTGGGGAAAAAGGGAGGAAAGTAGAGAGAGATAAAAACTCTAAATTGTATTTGTCAAGTTTAGATAATCCAATTAATTCAAACTCTATAACAACAACATCCAAGCCTTAGAAGTTGTTCTCTTTGCATGACCTGAATGTTTCTGGTCCGATCTGATCAGAATTTTTCCGATCTGATCTGAATCTTCTTGATTTGATCTGATAAGATATTTTCCGATCTGATCTGAATCTTTATGATCAGACCTGATCTGATCTTAATCTTTCTGATCTGATCTGATTTGAATTTTTCTTATATGATCTAAATAAAATAAGAATAAACAATAAGTAATAAGAATAAGACGAACAGAGCAGCTTCTTAGTCCCAAAAGAGTTTGAGATTTGACATGAATCAACATATGAAATCGGATTAAAAAAGATAAAAAGGGATCAATCCTCCACATGGATACTCTCCCTCCACTTCACTGTATAGCGATATTCATATTTCGATTCATGTCATGCGATGTGACTAAGTTATAATGTTGTCGTCACGCGCCTACCACATCACAGATACACTTGATACCAAAAAATGGTCTCTCAACGGAGTTATATTAGTTCAAACTCATTTGGTTAAAGATTTAAATCATATGAAGTCCTAGGTATGTGAATACATGCAAAAAGTAAAACTAATGAAATTGGATTTTTTGTCATATCTACCAAGGTCAACCAAAGATCAAAGACACATTTTCTTTTGTATTTTCCTGTGTTTCCCTACTATTTCCTGGGTTCCAAGCACAGCCTTATTCATTTGTGTTCAGTATTGAATTAAATAGTAATACGGTATATCTTGACTTCTCTTAACACCTTAAGTGGAAAAGTTGCATGAGATATTAATTAATCAGAAAAAGATTCAAGAATTTGGAGAGCTGTTAGGCAGGATAGAATCATTGAGCTTACACTTTTGTACTATTGAGGAATAGCACAAGTAGATGTATTTTCAGATTCAAACATGTGCTAAAATATTTGTCCTTACTCTTCTATATATATCTTCTTGTTGTGGCTGCTGACTAGTTTCTTTCTTTTGTGGGTGTTCATCTTGTGTAGGTACTAGGAGATATTATCGAGTCGCTTGCAGGGGCAATCCTTATTGACTCTGGTTTCAACAAGGATAAAGTTTATGAATGCATTGTTCCTCTTTTGGAGCCTCTAGTTACTCCAGAAACCATTACTTTCCATCCGGTGAGAGAGTTATATGACTTGTGTAGAAGTAAAAATTATACAATTAAGAAACCTTTCATCACTCTTGAAGATGGAATTGCATCCATTACGATGGAGGTAGATGCAAACGGTGTTATTTACAAGGAGTCGTGCACAGCCCGTAACAAAGTTGAAGCAAAGAAATTGTGTAGCAGAAACATTTTAAAGAAGCTTAAAGCCTAAAGGTGAATGCAACATGCCTTTGGAAGGGTAGGGGCAGGGGGAGAGTGAATATGTACAATAAACATCTTATTAGTTTGCAAATTACAACATATGTTGATTATTTGAGATTGGCCTTGTATCATGCACTGATGCATGTTAAATTGTATGTCAATTGTCAACCAATCAGTTTACAAAAACATCTTAAACTTTGGGATTTTCTCTCTATATTTTGGTTTTTCTTCTTAGAAATGAAAACTCAAATGAGAGGCTTTTGTGGATATTGAATGTCATGCACATACGATATCTCAATTAATGGTATATCAAGAAGAGAGAATTCTGTGGATCGGAGTAGATCATTAATGGTGTATAATTTAGAAATTAAATTTTACTGCCTTCTGCTTTTTTGAATTTGTTAAATAGTTGCAATGTTGTGATTTTTACACTATTGACACACCTACTTTAAGCATGATATGATTTTCTATTAATTTTCATCAAATTATTATGTATGAAATATAATTAAATTTTGATTTATGTGAATTCCCAAATCATTAAATCTTTATAATGTTTACTAATACGTAATTAAATATAATTACTGCAAAAAAGTGCATTGATAAACGCGAAAGTCAGAGTATTGCAATTAAAGAAGAATAAATTTCACTTTCGGTTATGCGAGTATCACACCAATTTCAAAATTATTCCACGTCTTTAATTTGACTTTGACTATTTTTGGTACATGATTAGTGTGCTTTCGCTCATATATAATTATTTTGCCAATGTTTCCGGCGATTAAAATTGCCAAAAAAGGATAAAAAATGATCGAAAAACATTAATTAAGTATTAAAAATTGATAAATTGAAATACATGGATTAAATGTGAAATTGACACAAAATTCACAGGACCAAAAAATGGAACTTCTTTATTAAAGAAGGATAGGTCTTACAAAGAAAAGTTGTTAGGGGTGGGCATGGTGATCCGGTAAATTAGCAAAATCCGTAATGACCCTGTGAGGTTTCATTCGATACGGTCCGGTTTTAAGGATGAAACCATTCGGTACCATTTAGTTTCAGAACAGTACGAAACGGTTCAGTACAATATCAAACACATGTCAAAACATTTGGACAAATCTTGTAATTGGTAGATATCTTCACACCGGCCGATTCACATGGAATGTTGATAAAAATACAAGAAAGTACATACTAAATATTGTAGTACTAGAAAAGATTCAATAGGTTGACATTTTTGTATTTAAATTTCATAACAACTCAAATAGTGCAACACAATTAAGTAAAAATATAGCAAAACGATACACTAGTATACTATCATCTATATTAAATTCATATGAAAATAAAAAAAATCATTAAATTGATGAATGTAATAGGAAAACTAAGTTAAATATTTGTTCTAATTTAATTTATAGTTGAACTGTAAGAGCTAAGATTCAGACCATATTAATTAAGTTGTAAAACTACACAAAATATGACACAACAAAAAGTCATATACACTACATTACTAGAAACTAATAGACATTAATGATTTTTAAAACTTTAGCATTCTTTCACTAATATACCAATAGTCATTACACACATATACCATTTTTAGGAATGCATGAATACAAACTTGGTCTATAAAAGATATTTATTGGTATGGAAAAATATAAAAATCTCGTTTGGCATCATTTTTTAACGGTCTGGGATAAAAATCTCAAAATCTTGAACCGATCTCGTGCCTATTTGAAACGGTATGTTTTGGTTCGAGATAAAATTCTATAGAACTATTTAAATATCCAATATTCGATTCGGTATCATTGCGGACCGGTTCAGTACTGGAACCATTTTTATGCTCACCCCAAGCAACTGCATATATCCATCCGTTTTATTTTGCAAACCCGAATCCGGTCCCATTCGGTGGGGTCCGAATCCGGTACCTTTCATGTGAATTAGGGATGGTAACAGGGCGGATCGGGGATGGGTACACATAAAACCGAAACGAATTTGAACCGTACCCGCCCCATTACCCGTTCGGGTAATTTTTATTTGAACCGTACCCGCCCCAATGGGGAATCGATTTATCCATGGGTAACCGTTTGCCCAAATGATACCAAATAACCAATTTTTAATCCTACTTGTTATTTATATATTCAAATCACCATAAAACATACAAAAGTAAATATTTAAGCAATCAAGCAGCCTGGCCTAAATTCAATAGTCTGACATGCACCTAATATCTCTTGTAACTTAATAAAAAAGTAGTAATCATCCCAGAATCCAAATTCCAAAAACAGGTTTAGGCCTATATTTAGTTTTAGGCCTAAAAAAGTAGTAATCCATCGTAAAAACACTGTTTTAGGCCTAAAAGAATCGAAGACGATGAAGAGAGTTGTTGCCGTTCTAAGCAGAGGCGTAGCCTTGAGCTCCTGAGCCGTAATCCGCAGAACTCGAATAGGGATGTTAGGGTTTTTTGAAGTGGGCCTTTTTTGGTGTATTATTCTTTATATACTTATATGATATATACTAGTGAAAACTGTCAATTTAGTCCTCGTACTTTCATTAAAAAGTCAATTAGGTCCTCGTACATTTTAAAAAATCAATAAAATATTTGAACTTTGTAAAAACGTTCAATTGAGTCCATTTGCAGGTTATATGCCACGTCAGCAGGTCACCTGGTGATGTGGCGCACATGTGGCAGACCAATCAGCAATAATTTTGCTGACGTGGCACACATGTGGAAGTCCAGCCAGCCATTTGCTGACATGGCAAGTAGCCTGCAAATGGACTCAATTGAACGTTTTTACAAAGTTCGGGGATTTGATTGATCCTTTTAAAAGTACGAGGGTCTAATTAACTTTTTCATGAAAGTACGAGGACTAAATTGACAGTTTTTCCTATACACTACGTAAAATTTAGTATACACATTTAGCATATATACTTATTATTCTTATATATAAAAAGTTATAATTTATTAATAATGTTATGGATCGGATAACGGTACGTCGGTGCGGGTACCCGCATCATTAGTGAACGGGCGGTTTAGGGGCGGATAACGGGATGGATTAGTATAGACCATAACCGCACCGTTATCCATTTAAAAAATTTGGGTATGCCCGCCCCGTACCCATTCCCAGTCATACAGGTTTTCATCAAATCGGTTTGGTGAGGTTATACAACCGGTCGGCTGAAATTGCATATGTGGATATGTCCATCCGTTCGGTACCTTTTAACGAATCTTCATCAAAGACCAGTAGCATGAGCAAGCTGATCTGATACAGTCATGTCCAGAGCTCCGCGGCAGAATATCAAATCAACAAATCGACCTTGTCTTGAGTAGCCGGAACAGCCTTCTGATAAATCCGCAGTCACGAGCAGGCCATTGCTCCACTGTCCACCCAGTTGACGGCCAGGTCGTCCACTGAATCGTGACCCCCCGCCGTGCCGACAGCCGACCAGGCTTTCCGTTGTTCCTATACCCATTCCTCGCAACGGTTAACCTCTCTTTTATCTTAAAAGTTTGCCAATTTTTTCGTTTTGACTTTGATAAAAGTTTAAGTTTTTCAGTTTATAATTTGTTGCAATTGGAAGTTTGATTATTAGGATTGATTGGAATTGGAAGTATTGTTGTCAGATATTAGAATTGGAGCTCTTACTTAGTAGGTTGAGATTGAAATTTAATTATTGCTCAACTGAAGGAACAGCGGAATTAAAATTTGATGAGTGAATGGAATTTGGCCCTGTTTGTAGGACATGTGTAGAAGTTGTCGTATGGTAAATCGTATATGTGAAGGAAAAGTATCTCTTATAGAGGTGATATTTGGTCTTTCAGGTGGCAGAAAAGACTTTGAGATATTATTTACCAGTTGAAAATTTAATTTTGGCACATATCTCTTTCTTTACGCTGTGTCCGCCAGTATGAATGTGTGTGTGAGAGTGTGGTATTTCATTCATATATGTGTGTGTTGTATATCATTTGTTCATGGGTACAAAATTGTATTTTGTTTGACAAATACTTCCTCGTTATTTAGATAATAAATGGGTATAATAATTACTCACCACGTAATTTCGTAAATGACAGTCGTGTTTTGCAGGAGCCCATAATTGTGCACACGTGAGAGAGAGGATTTAAAGTTGCTCTCCAAGTTTTAGAGGGATTTAGTGTTGCTCTCCACATTGTACACAAGAAACAGAGAGGATGGAGGTGAGGGCAAGAGCGCCAGCGAAAATCATACTTGCTGGAGAACATGCGGTGGTGCATGGATCCACTGCTGTTGCAGCTGCCATCGATCTTTATACCTACGTCACCCTTAGCATGTGTAACCCCTCTAGTAAGTGGTCAATACTGAACTATATTTACAAGTCTCATGTATGCGTAGCTTCAAACTTTTTAGTGTGTTCGGAATTTCCCATCGACACTTGTACAATCCTTATAAACTGCCTCAACTAATTCATACATGATTTTGAACGTTGGCAAATGGTACTTTAAAGGGAAATTATAGCCATTATCTATTGCCTGTTTCTTGTCCTCAGTAGATTAGAATGACTGTCATAAATTGAAGGCTATAGAATTGCAGTCAGGCGCTCAGGTGCTATTGTTATGCTTTGTTGTTCACAACAATTGATAGTGTATAGCATGACAGCCTGATTTTGTTTATGACTTGTTTCATTGAATACTTTGGGACCAGATAATGAGGAATCACTGACGCTCCAACTAAATGATGTGTCCTTGGAATTTTCTTGGCCAGTTGTAAGAATTAGAGATGCTTTTCCTAACCTTGATAGCAGTGTTGCTTCCTCTCCCTCATCGTGTTCATTGGAAACACTTAAATCGATTGCTTCATTGGTAGAAGAACAGAAAATTCCTGAGGAGAAGAGTGGGCTTGTTTCTGGTGTCTCAGCTTTTCTGTGGCTGTACACCTCCATTCATGGGTGTGTAACTTCGCTATATTTTTCTACAAAGAATGAATACCCAATTTGATCCTTCAACTATACAGCATTACTGAAGTTGGTCTTTGTCTTTGTTTGGACTCAATTTTTTCACGATCATGCAATTTACACTTAATATAGTCTTTACATACTTTCCTCTAATTGAGAAAAGTAATTTTGTACGCTTTGTCGCTTTGTAATAAGTTGGGTTCAAATTACATAATCGGGGGGCGAATTATGTCTGCATTGGGTATAATTTAGTTGACCAACAAATATACACTTCTCTTCTAGAACCTGATATGTATAAGGAATTAAGGACTTGATTGGGTCCAAATTTCATAGTCAAAGACCAAAATTGAGTTACGTAGTTGAATGTCTATATCTGTAATAACTCTTCTGTGTAAACCCGATCTCGTTATTGTTAGCTTTAATCATTTTGTAATATCTGATGAATTTTCTTCTTCTGTATTTGGCGATAATGATCAGATGCAAGCCAGCAAAAGCAGTTGTGCATTCTGAACTCCCGATGGGTGCAGGTCTGGGATCATCTGCTGCCCTTTGTGTTGCACTTTCAGCTGCCATGCTTTCTCTGTCAGACTCTATTAGCTTAGATTTCAGCCACCAAGGCTGGCAAATATTTAGAGACTATGAACTGGAGTTGGTAAACAAATGGGCATTTGAAGGTGAAAAGATAATCCACGGAAAGCCATCTGGGGTCGATAACACAGTAAGCACATATGGTATGCTACTGAACTGTTCTCATGATACCTTTTTTCCTATCTGTATGTATATTGCTTTATGAGGATGGTATCTTATGATCATACTGAAAGTCGGGGACCAAATCTGGAAATGACTAGCAGTCTCGGGATAACCATAAGTGCAATACATTCTAGCACTACCTGTGAAGCTAATTTTTTTATTTTACTTTTTTGTGTGGCAGGGAACTTGATCAAATTTAAGTCGGGTGATTTGACTTGCCTCAAGACTAACATGCCAATTAAAATGCTAATCACCAACACAAAAGTTGGCAGAAATACGAAGACCTTAGTAGCTGGTGTCTCAGAGAGGACAATGAGGCATCCAAGTACCATGGCTGCAGTTTTTAATGCAGTAGATTCCATTAGTAACGAATTAGCTTCCATTGTCCAGACACCCGTTGCTGATGATCTTGCAATAACTGAGAAGGAAGAAAAATTGGGAGAACTGATGGAGATGAACCAAGGGTTGCTTCAGTGCATGGGTGTTAGTCATTCTTCTATAGAAACTGTGCTTCGAATAACAGAAAAGTACAAACTACCTTCCAAGTTAACTGGAGCTGGTGGAGGAGGTTGCATTTTAACACTACTACCAACTCGTATCCTTTTTTATTATCTTCCATACCTTTCGTTTTCACTCATTAATTCATTATCCATCATTTACAATCCCAATCATGAGTTGAAAGCTTCCACCATTAAACTGTAGCATGATTTTCCTGAATTAAAATTCCTTTAATTATTAATCCCTCTGTCCCGCCAAGATTGTCTCATCTTTCCTTTTCGGTCCGTCCCATTAAGATTGTCCATGGCGATTTTCGTAAAGTTTGTGTGATTATAAATGGATTCATACTTTATTCTTAATTTCTTACTTTATCAATTCAATAGCAATTACATCAACTCACTTTTCTTAATAACCGCACTACCTCCTCATGTCACAATGTTAGTGGGACAGAGGTAGTAGTTTAAAAGGGAGGGCAAGAAGCATCGAACACTATACAACAACATTACCCTAGTGCTGCAAAGGCTCTCACCTATGGTGGGGTAAGGGGGTCAGATGTATGCAGCCTTACCCCTGTACTAAAGCACAAAAAGATTGTTTCCGAATGACTCATGATGAAAATTGTGTTGAAAATTGTATGGGCTGACGGCTGTTTCATAACAAAGAAGCGCAAACAGTTTAGTGAGCCATTTTGCTTTACTCCATATTCTCAAGCCAAAAAGTAGCGAGTCTTTGGCTCCATTGGAAATGATGGAACACTATGAACAGTAAAAATGAGGCATTTGTATCAGAACGCCTGATCTAGCATGAATTCATTCCTTGAATTTTTTAGGTGATACACATGATTTTCCTTTTACTATTCCCATCCTCATAAAGGGTAGAAAAGTGACAACTGACAAGTGTTCTTTCTGCTTTCATTTATAGTAAAATTTGAGTAGTTTGAATTAGTGATGTGAAACTCTCTCTTAAGTCCTTGCATCACACTTCCATAATTTTATCATATTGTTAAAATAATGCATGAATAAGTCCTGCATGTACACCATATATGTAAGTATGTAACTACTATATGCATATGAACTACTCTAAAAAGTATTAAAATTGTAGTGCATAATATAGATATTTCCTTAACAAAAATCAGTCCTATCAGGAACAATTGTTGATAAGGTGATTGCGGAGCTAGAGACCTGTGGGTTTGAGTGTCTAATTGCTGGTATTGGTGGAAATGGTGTAGAGGTTTCTATCACTGGATCATCTTTATAATACATGTATGTATGTGTGTGTGTATACACACACATGTATATACATATATTTATGTATATGTAGAAGAATCTGCAATTTATCTTCCATCTTCAGATTCTTAGAAACAAAAGAACTACATTGAAGATATAGAGCATGGAACAAGCATGTAAATGTAAAACTTCAATGGTATTTTTTCCCCTTTTTAAAAAAGTTTTGGACTTTGGTTCTGAGTTCTCATGAGGAGGTTGAATCCTAACTTTATTTGTTTATTTCATACTGATCAATGAAAGTGTGTTGTTATATTCAATTATTTCCACAAAAGTATTAAACATCAATCCGCCTAAGATTTGCCAAGACCATCAATCTGTCTACACTTTTCCTACAGGTTTTGTGATATCCAAATTTTATGCATCAGCTTTCTGTGATCTTAATAATAATTTTATAGGAGTAATTAATTGTTATTTAGATTATACTCTGAGGAATAGATTTGACTATTGAATAAAACAAGTATAGTATTTTATACAACGTAGTGATCTTGATGAAGTAATTTACATATTTAATCATAATATTAGGACACATGATATGTAGCTACTTAGTGCTAACTTTCAACTTCATACATAATAATATGCACGTAATTAAATATAACATATGAGCTTTAATGCATTTTTTAAAACACTGAGGGCCACGAGGGGGCTAATGCGTAGGGCCATCTTTAGAAGTTTTGAAGCCCTAGATGTAGGTCGAGTCATAGGAGTGGCAAAAAGGCGACGACATTATGCCCAATAAAAATAGAGGCACAATTTTCTACTCCATCCGTCCCAATATAAATAACGTATTTGTGTTTTCAAACATTTTTAGGAGGAACACTTTTGGCACTGTTTGGCACTATTTAGCACTGTTTTGTTTTCCAAAAAAGGAAATGTGTCTTTTATATTGGGACGGCCCAAAAAAAGAAAATGTACCTTTTATATTGGGACGGAGGAAGTATTATGTTATGAGTGACAACTTTTTCATTCTTTTGATCTCAATAGTTTTTTGTTGGAATTTTACCAATTCAGTACTTCAAAGATGGATGAACTATTGATTAAATGCCTAATTTTATGTGTCAGATATAATTTTCTCAATTGGTTCTCAATTGGTTCTGAAAGATTAATTGTGTCGATATAGGATTGGGATGATTGAAAATTATCAATCAAATGCCTAATATTACATATGTTTTGATTAATTTAATTTGTTATTAATTTGATTGCAAACTTTTGATGAATTTTTCTTCGCAGAAGTTTATTAGTTTAATAAAACTAAATAATATTAAAAATTTAAAAATAAAAAATAATAAAACTTTAACTTATGACAATCCAGGTTTTAGACTGTTAGTTTTCAATCATTCGGGTCTTGTATCGATACATTTAATCTTTTAGATATAAGTCGTATTGATAATTCATTTATCTTTCAGGTCTTGAATTGATAAAATTTCTATTTTGTTTATACTAAAATCATTTGAAAGATAACCACATAAAGATAAAAGTATAAAGAGAGTGGAGAATAGCGAAGTTAATTATTGATTATTGATTGCAAAAATTTTGTTAAAAGATTCCGCTTCCATTTTACCTTCTATTTTATAATCGCGTGTGTTACTACTTCTTACTTTTGCTTAAATATGCAACTTATCTCTTCACAATTTAATTTTAGTTTTACTATGGTTCTTTTACATAATACTAGCTATTATAATTTATTAATTTGTACTTTGAAACAAGTATGGTTCATCACTTTTGAATTCTTGTCTAGTCCTTCATATTGATTTATTTTCAATTGTGTACAATAAAATTTTAATATCATTCATTATAAATTAAAGTTCATGAAATGGTAGCTGAAATTATCAATTTTTCATTAATGGATGCGATTAATTATGAAGTTCAATGATCTTTTAACAATATAGCTTTTATGTATTAATTTTTATCGGGAAGTTTCTCTAAATAGGAGTAAATAGGTTTTTAAACTTCAAAATAAAACTGTTATGTTTTTTTAAGAAATAAGAGTCGTTACTGCCATGATTGAAAAATACTTCAATGTTGAATGCTTCCTACTACCTCTATTTCTTGAGAAAACATAACAGTCCTATGTATTATGGATGATTCAAGTAAGTTTATTGATCAAGAATTCGAAAGTGTAAATAAATGCTAAACTTTTTATTTTATTCCACGTGTAAAAGTATTATTATTTCGGTCGATCTTGTTTGCATGATTTCCTGGGATTGATCAATGCGCATAATTAATCCCTTATTAATTGGCGTGCCGATTATCTAGGCTTCTGACATCGTGATTTTTACGGTATGAATAAAGCCTCGACTACAAACTAATAATTTAAAAGAAAAACAAATAGTGTACATGTTTACCGTGATTAATGAACTTTTTGACAATTTAGATGTTTGTTTGAGAGTTGTGACCCTTCTTTTTCTATTTCAAATTGAGTGTAATTGCATTATTATTGCTAAACCCTTGGTTAACGTTTTTAGCCATTGAATTTTATAAAAGATAGTGGACCCAATTGTGGATCTTAAAATCTAATTCAGTGAGGTCAATCCTACATATATGATTATTATCAACTAACTTTTTTTAGTTTTTTAATTTTATAAAATCATGTTTCTTTGAAAATCTAAAGCTCCGTTTGGGGTGGTTAGGAGTTGCTAGTTTTTGGTAATATAGTTTTGATAGAGTATATGGGCCTGGACCCCATGGCCCACATACTCAACGGCCCAAAAGACACCAGCAGAACACCCGCATCGGCCAAAGACACGCGAGTCTACAGAAGAAGATATCACCCGGATTCTTTGGGTGAAGCCCAGAATCCGCATCGTCCAGGACCGCATCGTCCATGGACCGCATCGTCCATGGACCGCATCGTCCGGGCTTCGTCCAGGCAGAATGTATTTTTCATTGTATTTACTAAAGTATTGTATACAGCCCATTAGTGGCCTTATTTCGCCCAAAGAAGGCATGATTATTGTAATGGGCCTCCTAAGCCCAAGGCTAGGGGCCCAAATCTACATTTCTACCTATAAATAGACCCCAAGGGGCTAATTATAGGGGGTTCCAAATTGAGAAATATAATTACTCACTTTCTCTCTCTAGCTCTCACTTCTCTCTAGAATTAATACTCTATCAAGTTTTATAAGTTAAATTACATCATGCATGATTAGTTGTATTGTAAATTAAACCAAAATTGCTTATTACTATAACAATAGTGTTAGTTACTAATATATGAGAAAAGTATGTAGTACTGAAAAACTATTTTTTATATTTTTAAATTTGATTTATATCTTTTTTAACTGAAACTCTCAACTAAAAACTTCCTCAAATAGATGTTGACCAAACTAGTTGATATTTAGGTATATAAAAACTATAGGTCTAAACAGATATACTTCGTACTACGTATTTGAATATAAAATACTATGTATCAGGGTGTTTTCTTTTGGACTGTTTTCAGTCCCAGACCAGACCAGACCAGACTTAAACAGATCAGACCAGACCAGACCAGACTTAAACAGACCAGACCAGACCTGGATTTCTTAGTTATAAAATACACAGAGACCAGACGTTTATCAGACCAGACCAGTTCAGACCAGACCAGACCAGACTTAAACAGATCAGACCAGACCAGACCAGCAAATTTCAGTCCAAAAGAAAACATCGTGTATACATAAAAGGCAAACATTGGTGAGAAGAAAAAAATAAAATCGTGTCAAGACGACTCATTGCCGAACACATATGAACACGTACGCAAAGCTCACAACAATTAAGAAGTTAAATACTCCATTCCTTCAATCGCGTGAGCCATCCAATTTGAATGCATCCGTTCCAAATGTAAAAAATCGCTGCGCCACATTAATATAAAAGATATATAAAAAAATCTCAATCTAAATAAATCAATTGAATAAGTAATGTAATAAAAAAAATCTAAAAGTTAGTTAATACTTGATTAAGTTGATTTAAAGCAACACAACTCATAACTCAAGTAATTTGAGTAAAAGAGTAAAAAGATTTTTGACGAAAAAATGATATCATTGTATTTTTTACCTTACTAATTGTATTTTACTGATTAACATATAATATTACGATATAATAATAATAAAAAAAATTTAAAATTCGGGGCCCATTAATGGAGACCCGATCTGTTCGAACCTATTGAACCTCCTAACAACCAGTTTTGCTTCAATCCTAATTTGATAGCCGGAGTTCTCTTTATTGACACTAATATAATGTTAGTGTTTGACCCACATTAATTGTACACAAATATATAATACTCCTTTCGTCCCGAAAAAGTTCGACATATTGACTTCTTTTTGTCAATGACAATCAACTTTGACCAATGATATGATATTTTTTTATATGAAATAATTTTGAATATGTAAATTATATCAAAATGTTCCTCATTCAAAATATTTTTATAAAAGTATAAAATTTATTTATTATATACAAATGTAACAATTATAATCATTGTTCAAAGTTTGCCATCAATGACCAAGAAAAGTCAATATGTCGAACATTTTTTAAGGGGCAATTACCAAAATAGGAGTAAAACATAGGACTTGTGCAAAAATAGGATTAGAGTTTTAAAATTCCCAAAATAGGAGTATTTTTTTGTAAATGGACAAGGATAACCTGCTTGTTGCTGCCTGCTGCTACAGTTCCGCCGCCGGCCAGACTTCGCCGGACTGCCGCCGCCTGCCGCCGGAGCTCCGGCGACCACCGCCGGAAAATTTTCCAGATTTTTCTCTTGGAAGTTTCCCAACATTTCTGTCGCCGGCCGCCACCGCCGGAGTTCGCCGCCGAAATCTTCTGCCGCCACTGCCGGACTGCCCCGCTACCAACGGACTGCCTTGGTTGACCAAGGGAACTAGGGGGAGGGGCAATAATGAATTAGAATAAAGGTTTCCGCCGGTCGCCGGAGCTCCACCGCCGGCCGCCGCCGCCGCCTGCCACAGCCACCACCGGACTGCTGCCGCTACCAACACCTTGCCCCGCCACCGACGGACTGTTCTTGTTGCCCAAGGAAACTAGGGGGGCAATAATTAATTACAATAGGGGTAATTAGGGGTAAAAATTAATGTTTACTCCTATTTGGAGAATTTTAGAAGTTAACTCCTATTTAAGGAAGGTGACAACTTCGGTACCCTTCTAAAATATGGGGTACCGTACCTAGCATTCATTTGATTAGACCACATCACTTTATCATTTTTAATTTAGATTTAAATAATTCAACTGCTACATTCTCATTGGTCCATGTGGACAAATGTATGGTACCTTATGGGTACCATAGAATCTACCTTTAAGGAAATGTGCTATGTTTTACTCCTATTGGGAGCAATTTCTCTTTTTTTAACGAAAGTAGTAATAAGAAATATAATTTTATAATATTTAAAATTATACGTAGTATATATAAAAAATTGTCATGTTTAATATCGATCATATCATAAAAAATAATGATCAAATTAACAGAGATTTAACTTGAGGAGAGAATTAACTTGAGGAATTGAATGAGGTTACTTTTTTCTTCACAACCACATCATTAGTACTTTTAGCATTGGGTAACAAACATAGCAAGACGGCCAATAATGGCTTTTGACTTATAGTGGCGTTTCGAAAACGTTGATTACTATACGTGTGATTATTATAATGGTCGCATAAGGTGATAACTTCGGTACTCATTTAAAAATGGGGTACCGTACCTACTATCATTTGATTGGTCCAAATCATTAAATCCTTTTTAATTTAGATTTAAATCATTCAATTGCATGATTCTGATTGAATTGGTCCATGTGGACAAAGGTACATTACCTTATGGGTACCGTAGAATCTACCTATTATAATCGGCAATCGCATGCTTCTAATTTTATTCAGTTTGTTGTGGGTGACTTCTGAAAAGAAGTCAAGAACTAATGATGTTTCAACAATTGCCATTATATTAATTACTGCATTGAATTACTCTAATTAGAATTAGATTTTTTTATGCTTTATAAAAGTAAAGATGCCTAGAAACCTAGTCGCAAGTCATGACTTTATTACTAGAATGGAATTTACTTTTGTGCCAAAAGTATTTTTGTAAAATGTTTTGATGGGTTTAATTTATTTTTCATGCGATTTTATCTATATTTAAGGGGTAAAACATACTAGTATAATGCAATGTACTAGACATTCTTCTTAATGTCTCAAACGTTAACATCAGACGCAATGTATATGACTTCTGTTTGTCCTCTCATAATTTTGAACTGATATGCACTAAGTCAAATGACAACAATGTTGTTTACAAGAATCAGTTCAACACGTATAGTTTTAATTTCTCTGAAGGCCTGTGAATAATACTTAGCACATTAATATTTTTTATTTCTCTCTATATATTGTTATTATTATGCTGGCTATGAACCTCTTTCAATATATTGTTATTATTATGCTGGCTATGAACCTCTTTCAATTGATGTGTGCATGAACATCGAGCAAAAATAATACTATGTACTAAATATAAAATCAAAACAACAACAAATTATATGCGCATTAATGTTTTAAAATATAATCCTCATTCTCATTAGTCATTACTCAATAGACGATTAGTACTCATATTCTTTTTATTTACATAAATTTCTGATTGTATAAATAATTTACAACTTATATAGATATCTATCATTGTATTCCAAATCAAAGTAATAACACTACCAGGGATGCCTCGGGTGTTCCACTAGTCTCAAACGAATTGAAATGATAATTTTTCCTCCTAAATTAATGGTAAAATAATTTGACTATTGTTGTATTACTAGAAAGAGTGTTCTTAAATTCCATGCCACATTACTTTTTTGTATCTCAAATCAGGCAATCATCTCTTCTTTCAATTCATTCTTGTCTTAACATATATACATATATATCTTCATCCCCCACAAAACACACACTTCTTAGTTAGAAATTGGAGAATCAATTCAAGCAACTTAATCCTTGGGATTAATATATACAATTACCATCACAAAGTATATAATTAAGCATGGAAGATAATACCAGTGGAGAAGTAATGGAGCCTGTCATCTTCACTAAGCCCAATGATGAAACGCCACCAGAGCCACAAACTGATCCTTTGCCTTTTGCAAGATCGTAAGTTACTAACTAATTATACATCTGTACTAATTAACTAATTACCTAACGATCCTAACTTTCTTGAATGATTAGTAATCTTAATATTTTTATCATTAAATTAAACTGGTAGAATGTTCCCCAGCTTCTACCCTAGGTTGGATAATTCTAGGTTAAAAAAAGTAGTCTTCATATATTAATCTGATGGTACAACAGTTACGGTGTTGTTTGTGACTAGAAGTTAAGAGCATCCTCTTGTCAAAGTGACAAGAGAATGTTTGCTGACCTATGTAGCACGTAAACTTTCGGGAAAGAGTACGTTTCTCGTTTCAGAAACTCCCGGAAACTCTTTGGAAACTCTCCAAATAAGCGTTTTTTGAACAAAAATTGACGTTTCTCGTTTCCTCATGATTTTCGTGTTTCCGTGCAACATGAGTTTGCTCTGTTATACGTCTTTGAGGTGGGATCCTTCCTCGGATTCTCGCTTGCGGAGATGCAAATTTGCACCAGGCGGCCCTTTTTAATCTTAAAGATGTTTTTTTTATTGGGATTAGTTATCAGTTGGAAGCATTGGAGAAAGCCATCAAGCAGAACACAATTGTGTTCCTGGAGACTGGGTCTGGAAAGACACTTATAGCCATCATGCTCTTGCGCAGCTTTGCTCATCTTATTCGCAAGCCTTCTCCTTATATTGCTGTCTTCTTAGTTCCTACTGTTGTTTTGGTTACTCAGGTAATTCATACCATACTCCTCCGTCTAATACAATTTTTTTCAAATTTTAATCGAATCCCAATTCCCAATCACATTGTTTTACTTTGTAATTAAGAATCATATAATATTAGGTTGAGAGATAGGAGAAATATACTTAATTTCATACTCCGTATTTCATATCTATCCCTAAATAATTGATTGTATAAATAATTAGGTATTTTATAATAGTTGTCACTCAAGAAATTCAATTTCATATTTTTCAACTAAAATGATATAAATTTCTTGCTTTAACTCCATATAGAATAACAACTGCTTTAATTTTATTGGAAAGATAATCAAACCATTTACTTTTTTTGTTTTCTTAATATGTATGACTCATATGATCCAGTCATAGAACAAGAATTACTACGTACACTACTAAAAAACATCGAAATAAGCACGGACTTGGCACGGATTGGGCAAGTTTGGCACGGACTGTAACTTATTTTTGGCACAGCGCCGTGCCAAATAGCTGGTGACAAAACGACTTTGGCATGGAATTTGCACGGATTTAACGCATCCGTGCCAAATTCGTGCCAAATACCCTATGAATTTTGGCAAATCCGTGCCAAAGCTCCATGTCAAATCCGTGCCAAAGTTGTCGTTTTTTTTGTAGTGGTATTAAGTATTTCTATACTTTTCTATGAGTGCATAAGTCTTATTTGAAAAGAATAATAAACATAGTCTTCAATATGCACACAATGATTCATATTTTATTCGTATTTACTTTAAGTTCTTTATCATTTTTGAAAAATACAACAGTGCATGTCTAGATTTATTTGAATTGATGGTGTAATTCATATACCTCTAGGAATTAGACTAGTCTATTGATGATAGTACAATATATGAAGTTATGGTATGAGCATCTCTACTGATGATCTCCAAAATTAATTTTTAATGTCACATAGTTATTTTTTTTAATAATCTCAATTTTTTATCTCTCAATCATCATCATTATCAAATAATTCAACTTTTTCTTGATTTTGCACTTACTCATCAAATATGTTTTTTTTCACCAATTCATATTTTGATCTAGGATTATTTTATAAACAAATCTTACTAAATAATCAACATTACTCTCACCAGAAAACTGTCACATCAACGATTTAATCTTCTAATCCTTATGAATGAGGATGCCTTTATAAATTACCGTGATATTGATTTGTAGTACTTATCCTATTTAATGTACGTGTTTGACTACTCTTTTATATTGAACATTGTGTCAATTGAAAAGCTAAATTTTATGTGTTTTATTCGAGTGTTTATGTTGAAACAAAGACTTTATAGATTTGTACATTTAGTTGGATGTATTGTGTTGTAGCAAGGTGATGTTATAAGGAGGCAAACCGACTTGAAAGTGGGAAAGTTTTGGGGAGAAATGGGAGTTGGTTACTGGGATGCAGCTATATGGAAGCAACAAGCGGATACATTTGAGGTTCGAAACGTTTTATAGTAACCATGTCCCTCGATTCAGTATGAAGTAATTGACTTTCACAATTATTTGACTATTAATATATAAAAATAAATATTTATATAATTATGAATTAAAATTTCGGTAATACACATTAAAATGGTGTTCGCGTTATAATGTTATAAAATGAATATAAATAAATGTAATTATTGAATAAGTAACGGTCAAAGTTAACAAATTTTAACTCTAGAAGTAAAAAATGAACCTAATTGGGGGATAAAGGGAGTAAAAATTGTGTGTGTGCGCGCGCGTGTGCATGCTTAAGGCTGACTAAGGAACTAAATTAGGGTGAATGAAACAGCACAGTACCCATAAAATTAAATGAAGATATTGTACTGATCATGTATTTGATTTGATCGGTTCAAATCATTATTTCACCATTTATTTATATTTAAATTATTCAAGCAATATTCTTATTGCTCAATGTGAACAAGATATAATAAGTTTGAGGGTATCACAAAATTCTCCATCAAATTAACTTCTAATAATTACTTTTTCAATGATCTTTTGTTAGGTTCTGATAATGACACCAGCATTGTTGTTGTCTGCTTTAAGACACAGCTTCCTGAAAATAGACATTATAAAGCTTATGATATTTGATGAGTGCCACAATGCAAGAGGCAAACATCCATATGCATGTATTATGACGGTATGCCAAGTAACTGAAGACCCTTACAATATGTGTGTGTACTGCGAGTAAGAGTATTTTATATTCTGAATAAAAAGAAATTGCTCGATTGAAGTGAAACATAGACAAAATGCACAAATAAAAATGAATTTTATGAAGAAAATGCTAATTTTTTATTTATACACTTGGTATGTTTTACTCCTATTTGTGAAATTGCATGATTCTACTTATAGTGATTGTTATAGTAATTATTTGTTTTTTGGGTTGTTTCCAAAAATATTACTAAAATAAAACTCATTTACACAAATATGACTAATAGTTACTACAATGTAGTGTCATGGTAACTTGAGTTTAAAAACTGAACATAAATTACTATGATTCCATTACTGCTCTGATAACTAGTCACATTTTTGTAAACAATCTTTATTTTAGTCATATTAATGTAATTATTTCTTTTTCTTTTTGCACGCATGTGAAACTAGGAATTTTATCATTGCCAATTACAATCAGGAAATGTGCAACTTCCAAGAATATTTGGGATGACTGCTTCTCCTATAAAGGCTAAAGGTGATAAATGTGCATATATAATTTATAGTATATAGCACGTAGTACTACATATTCCTGATTTCCTATGCAACTTTTATAATTACCATGTTATTAATATGCAATAGTTGAATTTAATATTTTTTTAGTTGCTAATAATTTGGGATCTCTTTTGGAAAATTAAACAGGAACAAGCATAACAGTTAGCTACTGGGACGAGATTCGCGCTTTGGAAGATCTTATGAATTCAAAGGTTACATTAATTAATCAACTAGCATCTCTCAAACCTCATAGATCACATATTTTGTTTTGTTTTGTTTGTGAGAAGAAAAAACTTTATTATAAGATTATCAAGTATCTTGTGATCTGATGACATCATTGTGACACTCTCAAGGAGGATGTTACAAGTTCAAATTCCAATATCCCAATTTAAGGATGTTGGCCTTAACATAGAACATATATTGTACGAAGTAATAAGTTAGGAAGCTCAACCAAAAAAAGAACTTTATAATAAGATTATGCAAATTATTTCTACACGAAGTCAATTTTTTACGACAAGTTAAATCCGATCATTTAAGTGTAGTGACGCTTTAGCTCTATGATGAAATTTGTCATATAAGAACTTATTTTTTATGACACTTTAACTGTTTGTGACCATAATTAGTCACTTGCAGTGACATTTAATGTTTCACTTATATTGAAATATTCTTTATCCAAGTATAATTTGAACTGATCTAATATAGTTATAATTTATAGTAATAATTCACATTATTCTCTCAAACTCGTTGAATTGTAGAGAAAAGTTAGCATAATTATAATTTACTCGTTTCTTCGTCATACTTGCAATAATGGGAGATTAATTGGCCACATTTTTTGTGCCGCAATATATATATTGAAAGATTTCCAACAAAAAAATCTGGCAACAACATCATTTGGCCCTCAAAACTTTAGTGAAAATTTTCTTTCAGTGTCGTAATTTATACTGTATGAAACAATGTTCTAAAATGCTCTAGGAACTAGTCGGCCCCCAGTCCCGTGCCTAGCGCCTATGTGAAATTTTATAAATATTTTTGCATACATATAATAAGTAATATTGTATTTGAATGTATGTGTTTGTTAATATAAATCAATGATAGAATCGTTATATTTAAAATTATATTATTATTAATCATTTAACTTCGTTATGTCATGAATTTTAAATAGTACTAGTAATAAATTTTAAGAGTATGTACAAACATACACTCCCTCGATATTTGAAAGTTCTCTACAATAGGTTTGGGCACAACATTTAAGGATCAAATAGTAGGAGCAATGCATAGTATAGAAAAAGTAAGAGAGAATGTGGGAAAATATGAAAGGGGAGATAAAAAGTAGAAAAAGTAAGGACAATTGAGTTCATTTAATTAATGTATCTTGATCTATATATCTTTAGCCCTAATCTTTGGACCTTGATTATTAATTCCAGTTACTTACTGTTGGGTGTGTTTCGGAAAATAAAGAAAATTAATTAAAATAAATTAATTAAAATGACGAAAGAAAACATAAATAAGATGGAGCAGAATTAGTCAAAGCTCGTGCTACGCACGATGTCCTTAAAACGTATTTGTTGCCTCCCACGGTGCTAGGAGCGTTGCAACAATCGTTTCCCAGGATACGATGACTACGAACTAATGTTTGAGCACACAAACAAAAGTTCCAGCGAACGAGAACACAGTATGAACACTTAGGAAATTTTCGGAATGCTGGAGGTGTTTTTCGAGCTCAAAAAAATGTGAGGAATGTGTATGAACGTATAAGATCGTGTGTTGTTGCAAACCACCTGCCAGCCATTATATAGGAGGATTTGTTGTGTGTAAATGGTGAATTAATGGACCTGAACGTTGGACATCAATGACCAGTCCGTTTAACGTTGCATTAAAAGATAAGAACGTTGGACATTTATTGCTGTAACAGACAGAACGCGACAAGATCGAAGATCTCCCAACAAAACACCCCACGAGGTCCACTTCCTATGCACCTAAGTTTCCTATGAACCCGAAACTCATTTACACCTAAGTTTTTTTTAAAAGTATTACTTTATCTTACTAATAAATGAGGGTATGGTATCTAAAATGTACATTGTGGTGTAAAGTACTTAGACAAAATTATTTGGTACATAACATGGTCTCCAAGTAAGAAAAGTTATGGGGCGACTAATAACCTGAAGGGAGATTTCCCAAAATGGGACTAAATAGGGGTTGGAATTCCAAAATATGACTGTTATGCAGTATTATGCATTCAACATGACAATATTTGTTATAATTAATGGCATTATTATTCAATCATGACCATATTTTTCAATCATGACAATAACAACTCCTATTTTGGGAAGAAAAACATAGTAGTCATATTTTGGAATTCCCAAAGTTGTTTACTCCTATTTAGGGCAATTTCCCTAACATGAACTGTCATAAGTTACTTGACTAAAACAATGATCTTTTTAAGGGTAATGTATGACACATGTTATTTACAATACTTTTTACTCCATCAAATATGTTAAAATCTGGGAGTTTCATCCTAAAAGTGAACCTTATATGAAGTGTAGCTTAAGATCTTATATAGTGTTTTATTATTTTATACCAATCTGGTGTAAAAAAAACTTTTTAACACACCCCCTCAGTCCCCTAAGGGATGGGTAGAGGGAGTTCAAGCAATCACTAACCCCCTTCTCTTCTTAATATTTGATGAAATTCGGCCCAATTTTTTACTAAAATCATAAGTTTCCATTAAGAAAGAATTTGCGATGCCACTTTGATAGATCCATCAAATATTCTTTTTACCTCAAATCAATCAATTACTCATTTGAAAAATAAAATGGATAATACGTCTCTTTTGATAATAAAAAAAGTAGATAAATAGATTTCTACAAAGCCTTTATCACTTAGTTTTCGGCTTTTCGGTAATATTTTAGCTGATGAATTAGTAGTTGTTGTTCTTGTTTCTTTAGTCCCTCCTTTTCCTTTATAGGAATCCTATGAACAACAAGATATTTGAAATTCTTTATAATCAAGCGACACCCGGATTTGAACTGGGGAAAAAATGATTAAATAGAAAATGCCTTTATAAGATTTCAAACGAGATTCTAAACATAAAGTAGATAGGCTTTTTTGCTAGGTGATTCAAAATCAAAAGTACTTACCCATTGGTCAACTGTAAGTAGACAACATCGGAGTATATAAATGAGTCAAACAAACTCTTAATGAGTTGTCCTTAATCATGAGTACCAGTGGCGTATATATCCAGAATTTTGGGTGAGTGGGGGCGTACGTGCATTAACTATCTCACACGTAATAAACAACGACCACATTAATAAAATATAGTATAAAATCAATTAAAAATAAAAAATTATTCGTGGGACAAAAATATTACGATATCATACTTAAAAATGTCATGACAGATAGATTTTTACTTTGCTAAAAAAAATAATCACATACGGAGTAGTTTGTAATTTATTCAAAATTATATGTTAGCAATAAGAATCAGATAAAGAAATGAATCAAATATTTATTTAGAGTTAACTTAAGTTGCGAATGCACAAGTATATTTAAAAATCAATTTATATTAAATGTTGTAATTGTTAAACGACGTCACAATTATAAGTAAAAAAATGTAATTGTAATTATATTGAAGTGGTTCAAACAAGCCAAAATTTAAATAGAATGTTAAAAGTAACTTTAAATTAGTTTAGAGCTTCAAAATGTAAAAGTAAGGATGTTTTCTTTTGGACTGTTTTTAGTCCAAAAGAAAACAGACCAGACTTCCGTAGTTATAAAATACACAGAGACCAAACGTTAATAGACCAGATCAGACCAGACCAAACCAGCAAATTTCAGTCCAAAAGAAAACATCCTAAAGCTAGGAAGAAAATAGGTGGTTGAAGTTGAGAATCGAACTCTAGACCAATTACGAAACTCGGGACAGGCCCCACAACAAGTTTCACTCGACCACAGCTCTTTGTGATTGTTAAAGTCATTTACATTGTATAAGTTACTTATATTTAATACATATCTTCACACAAAATTTTAAATTTGATATATATATATAGGGGTCGGGTGGGTGTTGAGTGGGGGCAGCTGCCCCCTTGCCCCGATCCGCCCCTGATGAGTACTAAACAATAATCAAACCACAACCTGATCTGGCTTTGATATATCATGTTAAGACCTGAATTCCATCCAAAAGGTTAATCTTATAGGAGGAGGAGTCCAAAATCTTATATAGTATATTTCTGTCCCTCAAAACTTTGCCAAGCTTGACCGGCACAGGGATTAATAAAGTAAAAACCGTGTGGTTGTTGTTTGCTTAGAGGAGGGAGAAATTATAGGAACCATAAATAGGTTGATTAAAGGGGGAAATGTCAAGTTTTTTGGATAATCAAAAAAGGAAAGATTCCTTATACCAACAAAGTTTCCGTAGAAACAAAGTTTTAAGGGACGGATGGAGTATTTTATTACCATATACCAATCAAGTGTGGAACGAATACTCTTCTTTTTTGCATGGCTTATAAGATTCCTCCATGTTGTTATATGTGTGTGTGGATTGTGGGGTGGAGGTAAAAACCCTATGATTTGGTCAAGAATGATCACATCATAAGAGTTTTACATCTTTAGCACAAAACTATAATAATTATACACATCAAAATTTGTGTTTTACTTAAAGTTACAGTAGTATATTTTGTTTTTATAGTCAACTGGTTCATACTTCCATCATATATACACCATATGAATTCAATTTTGTATATTATAACTTCCATGTTGTTTATGAAGGTGTATACATGTGCTAGTGAAGCTGTTTTAGCTCAACACATCCGTTTCGCCGCTGCAAAGGTTAAGACATACGAAGATGCTCATATTCCTGCTTCAATGCTTGAAAGCATAGTGAAGGACTTACACGCATTGAAAGCTGAGGTATTTATATATTCTTTTGAAATGCAAGCATAGAGTAATTTTGTCTATTCGCTTCTCCTTTTTTATGTGAAAAGAATATCGTTTGTTAATAATTTGTTCATGTTTTCAGCGTGAGCAACATATAACCCATTCAGATCTATCGGAGTC
Source organism: Cuscuta epithymum (assembly GCA_945859915.1). Lineage (NCBI taxonomy): Eukaryota > Viridiplantae > Streptophyta > Magnoliopsida > Solanales > Convolvulaceae > Cuscuta > Cuscuta epithymum. The sequence continues at coordinate 994,865 of CAMAPF010000999.1, forward strand.
CGATGTGCAATCTACAATTAGAAGATTGACAAAACTATCATCAACCTTCTTGTTTTGTTTGACTGAATTAGGTGTTTACTTGGCATTGAAGGTAAAACTTCTACTTCTTCCACTTTATTTTATATTATTGTGTATACGCTTGACGGTACGCATTTGTTATATGATTCATTTAGGCAGCGGAATCTATGTCATTAGATAATAAAGACATCTTATCATGGGGAAATTCGGATGAGAATGCTGAAACCATTGTGAGAGATTTTTGTTTAGATGTAGCTAAGATCTTCTCAACTCATTTACCTTCGGGTAATTCTCATGTTCCCGTAACTTTTAGCTAAATTTTCTTATCCATTTTACATATGATATTTGAATCTTCCGACCTTTTACTAATCTATATATATATCCCCATGAATCATACTCTCTAAACATAGGCTACACTTGTTCCCCCCATGATATTTCACTTTGTTCCTCTGGCTATAGTGACTTTGGTGTTCTTAGCCTTCAACAATGGTAACAATGACACTTTTGAATTAAGAACTATTATGGCTAAATTCAAAAACAAGCGCGATGAGTCCACTCTCACAATAGCTCAAGGATTAAAAGTATAAAAATTCAAAAGCGTAAACCAGAATATTGGCAGAGCTATGCATGTTCTCAAGTGTTCATGTGAACACCCAAGAGTTTAGATTAATAGTGCAAAAGTACATGTATAAAATTGATTCAAGAATTTATTATATGTTACTATCTAGTGTAATACTTCTTTATCTTTACTTCATTCACCAGTTTTTTGTTATTGGAAAGATGTATGTGTAGAATTGTTTCATCAAATAATATTATTGTGCATAATTTTAATTACAAAATAACTCTGAACACTCATTCAGCTGTCGGATCCACCACTGATCAGAAAGTGTCTCTTTTAAAAGAGTATCATACTAAAAGTAAAATAATTCAAAGAGAATAACCAAAAGTGTCATTGCCTTAATAGTGAGAGGAATATAAGTAGAAAAACATGTTGGATGTTATTCTTGAGTTTCACAATTGGTTTCCATTGTTCATGTACTCCAGACATAGGCGCACAATTGTGCAACATTGATAATGATCTAGGAACCAGTAAGGATGCTGGATATCTTACTTCAAAAGTTGTTTCTCTAATAGAGACTCTTCTTGATTACAGGTGCCAATGTGAAACCATCTAGCTTTCTATTGATTTTAAGAGTACTAAAATCAGTGTCAATAAAGCAAAATCAATATGCTCTATTTTTTACAGGAACATAAAGGACTTGAGATGTATTATATTTGTTGAGAGGGTTATAACAGCAATTGTTCTTCGAACTCTATTAAATCAAATGTTTACGGATTTAAGTGGATGGCACACAAAATACACAGCAGGAAATGCCTCTGTGTTGCAGTCGCAAAGTAGAAGAGTTCAAAATGATATTGTTGAAGAATTTCGTAAAGGAATGGTTAGTGATTATTCATGGTTCATTTATCCACTATTTAAATATGGAGTGATATATATATATATATATATATATATATATATATATATATATATATATATATATATATATATATATATATATATATATATATATATATATATATATATGGAGTGGTTCTAATGAGAACACTCCTTATTGTGAGAAATGAGAACACATCTTAACCCACCATCTCGTTAAATGATCGGCCATTAAGTAATTGGTTCATGATAGAAAGATGGACATCACCGCATAACAGCATGTATCGTACAAAACAGAATAAGGACGTGGAACTAAGAAAGGTTATTAAAGTAATTCTAGAGAAATCATTTAATGTTGTAATCATTGTAGGCCTCCACGTTTCCAAAAAGTACGTAAAAATAAAAAGTCAAATTATATAAAATGTCTTTAGTTTAAAAATGGTTTAACCTTTTAAATTATAATCCAATTTAGAAAAAAAAAATTACCAAATTAAATCATTTTTTGTTATCTTTCGTTTGACACCAATATTGCATATGTAATTTTGTTTTTAAAAAATAGGTATACTATGTATACAATAAATCACTACAACTATCTTCATCTATCGCACACACAAGAACATGTATCTAATACACAACACTCAATCTCTAATGCACACGAGAAGTAGTATTTCACACATAGTTTTTATATAAAGCACCGGAAGAAGTATTTGAATCACAAAATGCAGTATTTAATGCACAACAATTGAGAACTAATATCGAATCCATAAGGATGTCATACAATTTTAACTATTATATAATACACATGAACTAGTATCTACAACACAATACATATATACAATAGAGAACTCGTATTTAACACTTAGTGTGGACATAGATAACTAAATCAATACATAATGCATAAGAACTGGTATCTAACGCACAATCCCAAATAGTGTATTTAAGTGACACAATAGTGTAGTAGTGAATTGTACAAATGCATATGAGTGAACAAAATATGCAAATGTTAAGGCGTAAAGTATGTTAAACATATCGAAACCATGAATGTGCAACTGATACTCAGTCATGTGCACAGAGTGAAAAATAAGTGTAATTGTGCATTTGAATGACATAGTTGTGTGATAGTGCTTGAATTGTGCATAAGGTGTAGCGTTAGTTTTTTTAGATGAGGATTCCGGTAAGTTATAGTCATTTGCACCAGATTAATGTAGTAGTGATTAAGATATTATGAATTATGATAATTAGAGATGAGAAATATAAAATTGATGTAGTAGTGATTAGAAAATGAAAACCAATAAGAAGAGGCAAAATAAGAATAATGAACATTAAAATGAAGACAAGATGAAGCAAAAATGAAAGAAGTGAATGATAATTTCTTTTCTTTTCTTTATTTAACTTTCCATAAAAACATTGAAAAAGTTCTCTAAATGGGAACGTTACTTCCGTGAGTATGTGACAAATAAAATACCTTATTTATTATTATATGAAATTTAATGTTTCAAGTAGTGGATCAGATGAATATATTAACTACAAACGACGGTTACAATACTGCTTAAGATTAAAATACGTTAATACCCTTCTTTTACTTAAGTTGAGCGCAGATCGGAAGTTGTCAACGGATGGTTGAGATGTGTTCTCACGTTCTCACGTTAAGACTTGTTCTCATTTGAACCAAAATCTCTCTCTCTCTCTCTCTCTCTCTATATATATATATATATATGTGTGTGTGTATGTTTGGGATCAAATAAGAACATGATCTTATGAGAGAAATGAGAATGAATCTGAACCGTTAGATTTGCTTTATGTGAAATTCAATGTGCATTAGATGAAATTGTAATGTGTATTAAGAGAAATTGAAATGTGCAGCACAAAGGTACGATGTAGTGGCATTATGTGAAGCTGAATTGTGCATTAGGTGAATTTGAAATGTGTACTAGATGAAACTAAAATGTGCAGAATAAAAGGTACGATGTGATGTTATTTTTGTACCTTTTATTCTGCACATTTCAGTTTCACCTGATGCACATGTGAGTTTAAATTTTTATTCAGCACATTTCAATATCATCTAATGCACATCTCGGTTTCACTAAATGCACAATTCAATTCCACATAATTCAATCCAACGTTCCAGATTCGTTCTCATTTCTCTCCTAAGATCCGTTCATACCGGAACCGCTCCCTATATATAGGTGAATATATATCTTCTATATTTTGAATTCCCAAATGTATTCCTATTTTTCATGTAGGTGAATATTATTGTTGCAACTTCTATTCTTGAAGAGGGTCTTGATGTTCAAAATTGCAACCTCGTAATAAGATTTGATCCCTCCACAACAGTTTGTAGCTTTATCCAGTCACGTGGTCGTGCTCGTATGCAAAACTCTGATTTTATATTGATGGTGAGAAGGTGAGTTTGTGTCTCTACTCTCTAATTTAAACTTCATTATGTTTTCTTTAGTTACTCTCCAAATTCCACTCAATTTTTCATTGAAATGTTTTTTTTGTATGTACATTTTTAAATTTTCTACTTTCAATGATGTTCTTGAATGATAACTTCTCAATACTGGTAGACTTGACCTATACAAAGAAGAAAAGTTATTTCTGCTTCAAAAGCTATTGCATGTCTTCATTATAGGAAAGTGTAATTTGAGTATGTAATTGGAAACATTTGTTGTCTAACCAAGTTCACTAACACTTCATCTGTTTTGTTAATTTCTTAGTGGAGACAGTTCTACCCTCGCTCGTATGAATAATTATCTGGCTAGTGGAGAGATAATGAGGAAGGAATCTTTACGTCATGCTTCTCAACCATGTTCATCCCTTGACAGTGAATTATATGATGAATATTCTTACAGAGTTGAATCTACAGGAGCAATTGTTAATATGAAATCTAGTGTATCATTGCTTTTCTTTTATTGCTCAAGGCTACCTTCTGACCGGTATATCACCATTGTGTTTAGTTGTATGCTTAGTAATTTGATGTTTTTTCAACTTTCATCATAAATTCATAATTTCATATCATTGTTTTTTCTTTGCAGCTATTTCAAACCGGCTCCTAGGTTTGATATTGACAAAGATACGAAATCATGCACTCTCCATCTTCCCAAAAGTTGCCAAATCCAAAAAGTTACGGTTGTGGGAGATATCAAAATTGTGAAGCAATTGGCATGTTTAGAAGCTTGCAAACAACTGCATCAAGTTGGTGCCTTGACAAATAATCTTGTACCAGATATCATGGAGGAAAAAGAAGACATCCAAGAATTAGGTGATTACCAAAATTGGCATCCTAATTTCTTGTCTGAGTTCTTTCAACTTTAAGTGTGTGTGCATTGGTCTATAAATTGTTTCACTTTTAGTCCTTTATTATTATGACAAACACTTTTGCTACAGCCTACATGTCTTTGAACTTTAATTTTTTCTTCTCAAACTATACTGACATTGACACTTTTTATCCTCTAATTGTAATGACTGTGACATTTTTCATCATACTAATTTTTGTAGAAAAAAATGGAAGATGGGCACAAAAAGTGTCATTGTCACAATAGTCAAAGTAAACATTCAAAAAATGTCTTTATTACAATAAAGACATTTTTTCAATAATGTCATTATTACAATAATGTCTTCATTGTCACAAAAATGTCTATATTACAAAAAAATGTCTTTATTACAATAATCAGAGGACTACAAATGGAAAAGTTCAAACGCAGATACCAAAAGCGACATGCCCACTTGCCACAAAAGTTAGAGGACTATAGTGGAAAGAACTATTTTGTATTCTCAATAAATCTGAACTTGCACCCTTTGATGCTTACTGGGGAAATATCGTTGAAGAGTTTATAATCATCTACTTACTTGTGCGCAGAGCTTGTGGATTACATTGATGAGCATGCAAGGTATTTCCCGCCTGAGCTGATCAGTTGTCGTGGCAATGATCCTGAAACAGTGTTCTATTGTTACCTTATTGAGTTGCAGCACTACACTTATAGTGATACTCAGTTTCAAAATGTCATCCTTGCTGTTAAGACAAAGCTAGAAGTTGATGATGAGAAGTTGATTTTTGAACTAAACGTTGACGGAAACACCAAGGAAGAACAATTGATGTATCTTAGAGAAGTTAAGCTAACTTCTGAAATGGTAAGTATATCTCTACTTATCTAGAAAACTTTTAAGAAAACAAATTTAAAATGTATGTAGGCTAAGTAAGATTTATGTGTCAATGATCTTAATTTTCAGATACATAGGTGTCAGATATTTCAAGTCGTTCTTTTACGAGCTCTTGTTCGCAAGGATTTAAGTAAACTGGCTGAAAGTTTAGATGGCTATTGTAATGTGATGGACTCTACAAGTTTTGATTATCTTCTTCTTCCGACCATTGGTTCTAATAATGAAGCTTCAATTAACTGGAGCTTTCTTGATTCTATAATATATCCATCCACAAACCGTGAGGATAACCATACAAACTGCTTCTCTCAATCTATGGATGATTGTAAGCTTGTGAATACCAAGAGTGGTTTGGTATATAGCTGCAGGTTGGAAAATTCTCTTGTTTGTACTCCGCACAACGATACTTTGTATTGTGTTACTGGGATTTTGCATGATTTGGATGCTAGCTCAATTTTGGAGCTAAGAAAAGGAGAGTCCATGAGTTACAAAGAGTACTTCAAAAGTCGGTATGTTGGTAATATTGCCTTTGAAAATACAAAGACAAAAAAACTACTTCCATCCTAAACAATGAGTCATGTTTTTAATACTAAAACAGCATTACAAGCATGACTCTTTGTTTTTGGACGGAGCGAGTAATGAATGTTTATTTGTTACTACTGATAAAGGATTATGAAACTAAACCCTATTACAGGCATGAGATCGACTTAGTCTATGAGAGAGAAGCACTTCTTAATGCAAAATATTTACCTAAGATGCGAAATTACCTTAAAAAGAGCAGTGCCGAGAAAGGAAAAGGTTGACATCTTTACACATTATTTTGTGTAGTTATAATTTTATTGTTGTTGTTTGGTTGTTGCTTGGTTTACTATTTCTTTATAACAATGTTGCTTAGATAAATTGATTTATTAAACATTACTTGATTTGCTCTACACATTGTTATATGTAGAACCAAGTGGCGCTTCACTACAGTTGCCTCCGGAGCTTTGTTCTATATTAATGTCTCCAATTCCACATGGTTTATATTATTCTTTCTCTTATCTCCCATCAATCATCCACCGGATAGAGTCCTTGTTGTTAGCTAGGAGTCTGAAAAGATTGCATATGGATCATTGTGCGCAAAGCGTTTCAATACACACCACTAAGGTAAGTTACAGGTTTGCTTTTGCAGCCATTATATTTTTTCCTTGAATTTCATAATCAGTGTAGCAATTTATGCACATGAGGGAAAACATTATGTTGGGATGTAAACTATCTTTAATCAGAATAGTTTACATTGCTAATCACAAATTTAGTAAGGTTGCAGTCATGATGACTATGTGTTGTTAATTACTTCTTTATTGGTATTTGTTAGATTTTGGAAGCAATAACAACAAAGAAGTGCCAAGAAAATTTTCACATGGAGTCATTAGAGACTTTGGGAGACTCTTTTCTAAAATATGCTGCAAGTCGGCACCTATTCACTACTTATCAAAATGACCATGAGGGGCTTCTTAGTTTGAAAAAGGAAAAAATGGTTTCCAATGATGCTTTGTGCAAGCTAGCATGTGATAGAAAAATTCCGGTAATAATTTTATTGATCTTAGTAGTTCTCAGAGTCACTTTCCATACATTTTAGTGGTTATCTATAAATTCATTTGGTTGTTCCATGCCCATAACATTTAGGGATTTATCCGTACTGAACCATTTGATCCAAAAACATGGGCCATTCCTGGAGACACTTCGGTAGACAAGTCGCTTGACGTGGAAGTGATATCTCCCAAGAGAAAAGTGTACAACATGGGAGGTAGAAAAATCAAGAGTAAGAGAGTTGCAGACATTGCTGAGGCCCTTATTGGAGCATATGTTAGTACTTCTGGTGAACTAGCAACACTCTCGTTTATGGTTTGGCTTGGTTTGGACATGTATTATGCCAAAACTCCCATAGAAAGACACTTCCCTATCAATGCCGAGAAGTTTGTTAATGTGCGGTATATTGAGAGCTTGATAAAGTACAAATTCCGTGATCCGTCTCTCCTTGTTGAAGCATTCACTCATGGTTCCTTCATGCAATCCGAAATCCCACGATGCTATCAGGTAATTAGTTAATATGCTCATATCTGCCAAATATCATCTTTCATTTTATGGGATCTTTTTGAGTTGTTTTTGTTATACATTGTGTAGCGCCTGGAATTCATCGGGGATGCCATCATTGATTATATAGTCACAGTTCACCTCTACAATAAGTATCCTGGACTGACTCCTGGTCTTTTGACTGACATGAGGTCGTGTTCGGTGAACAACGATTGTTATGCTTTATGTGCTGTCAAGTTTGGGTTACAGAAGCAAATTCTCTATTTTTCCACAGACCTTCAAAAGCATATAACAAACACTGTTGAGAGTGTTGAGAAGTTGTGTATTTCCACAACTTTTGGATGGAGCTCAGATATAAGTTTTCCTAAGGTATGTTAAAGTTCATTAATGAATTTCAAATTTTGAAGTACCTCATGCCATTGATAGGGGCCTAAGAATAATAGTTGCTAAGACATTCCACATTGACCAAAGACAAAGATACAAACTCACATATAAGGCATTGTTCTAATGTCCTTATCTATTTGCATGAAATTTAAGTATAACTCTGAAGTCTTAATATAGTATTAGAGCCTATTAAACTCAAACGAGGGGCACGATCCGCTTAAGGTTGAAATACAGCACCACAACCATCATCTAGACTTCTATATGATACTCCTATCCGGCTATCCCTTATTCCCATCTTAATTTATATCTTATATATTTTTATAATTTCTTGATGACAGGTTCTTGGAGATATTATTGAGTCACTTGCAGGGGCAATCCTAATTGATTCATGTTTCAATGAAGACAAAGTGACTGAAAGCATACTTCCTCTTCTAGAGCCCATTGTTACACCAGAAACAGTGACTCTCCATCCAGTAAGAGAGTTGCATGAGTTTTGCAGAGGGAGAGGTTATATCATGAGGAAGCCATCAGTTACTCCTAAAGATGGAGTCTCATTCATCACAATGGAGGTTGATGTAAATGGCACTATATATAGTGAGATTTGCTCAGCTCCAAACAAAGATGCAGCCAAGAAATTGGCTTGCAAGAATCTTTTAAATAAGTTGAAAACAGAATGTGCCTCCACTGAGTTAAATGTGGAGTTAGATGCATAAGTTTTTTTTTTCATTTTTGTGGAGTTAATGTTTGGTATGTAATGTTATGCACTAAATGCATATGAATTGTAAGCATTCTAAAAGAATTTCTAGAAGTTATCATAAGCATATATACATGCCATAAAACAGGTGGCATCAATAGAGGTTATTATTACAGATATACTACCTCCGTCTTACTAATATTTGAACATGAGGAGATAGCAAGGTTATTGCGAAGAGTGCATTTATATGGTTGATATTGAATTGATAAAGTAAGAATGAGTTAGAAACGACCACTCCTTACCAAGTTTGATATGAGATAATCATAGTGGAACGGAGCAAAAGAAAGATGGGACAATCGGAACGGAGGGACTATCGACTAATATTATTGCCCTTATTATTTGTATAGACCATATTGAAAATACTCAAAACAGAACATTTTGTATTTATAAAGTTAATTAGGTGTAGTTTTTTAATGTTATTCAGTGTAGTTCCTATTTTTTCCTTATGATTGGATTTATATTTTTCTTGAATAAATGTAGTGCTAATATAATCGTAGAGAATTTCTTGGTTGCTTTAATAAACTTACGCCTTACTTACGTGTAAGCAATTTTGACCGCATGCATATATATGTTGCATGTCAATAAATATTTATATCAACAATTCCTTCTAATTTGATTATTTATTCTTTTTTTGTTAAATTGAAAAGAGAGGCCAAGCGTGAAATGTGAAACATTGTGAATCGTGTTGTGAAAATCAATGAATTGAACTACCATCTTGACAAGAGAATACTTTTGCTTGGTTTAATTTCTTCAATGTTTTTCTTTCATGAATTAGTGTAGATATGTTCTTCGATAATAACATGATTCTTCCAACTTTCTTGGAAGACATGAACGCCCACGAACATAGGTAGTGAATATAGAAAAAATTAAACCTTTGAAGGAAAAAATTAAAACGATTAGACAAATTGGGCCACATAACGAATGGCGACTTCTTCGACGAACCCAAGAAAGGCATCCGAAGGCGGCTCCAGCACGAGCCGCCCTCCCCAAGGAGTGAAATTCGCACGACGGACGTCAAGCGGCCGAGTGGTGAGCCTCTCCCGTGATGAGGACATAGAGCTTTCCGCAGACTACTCGACATCGGCACAAAACGACTACATGAATTACACGGTGATGATGCCGCCAACACCGGATAACCAACCGGGCGGTGGCAATGTGAACGTCAGCAATGGGGAGAAAACGGGTGATCCTGGTTCAAGATACCACAACGAGCCATCGCCGCAACGTGGGGGAGAGGATGAGGGCGGAGGAAGGGGTGATGACATCAATGGGAAAATGGAGCGAAGGATGTCGGTGATGATGAGCCGAAATAATAACAAATCAATGTTGTTGAGAAGCCAAACAGGAGACTTTGATCATAATCGTTGGCTATTTGAAACCAAAGGTAAGTATGGAATTGGAAATGCATATTGGCAGGACGAGGATTCATATGATCAAGATACCGGCATGTCCATATCTGACTTCATGGACAAACCATGGAAACCGATTACTCGGAAAGTACAGATTTCCGGCGGAATCATTAGCCCCTACAGGTACACACAAAGAAATACAAAAACAAAAACAAAAAATGTACCTCACAAGGTTTCTCAAAATAGTATGTTCAACTTTTCATTTTATGATGAGTTGTATTAATTCCATTTTTCAATAAAACTAAACTGGTCCATCTACAAATTCAAGTAAACCGACCTCTCTACAAAGTAAACAGATAATCTTTGTAATGTAATTACTTAATTTTGACCATCACATAATTTAGCACCGGAAATTGAAAACTTTAATTATCTGTAAAAACTAAAACTAGATGAGGTACAATGAATAAGTAAAAAAAAAGTAATCTTTCAACAACAAAAAAAGTTATCAAAGGGACACTAAATTAAATAAATAACAAAAAGTAGCTCAAGAACTGAAGAGAATTAAATCGACAGATTGCTGATCGTGATCCGGCTAGTAGGTCTATTCATGTTCCTGGTATGGCGATTTCAGAACCCAAACCAAGATGCCATGTGGTTATGGGGAATATCCATTGTGTGCGAAGTATGGTTTGCCTTTTCATGGCTTCTTGACATATTGCCCAAAATCAATCCCATAGACCGAGCCGCCGACTTGGCAGCTTTGAAGGACAAGTTCGAGACCCCGTCTCCCTCTAACCCGGAAGGCCGCTCCGATCTCCCCGGAGTCGATGTCTTCATTTCCACCGCCGACCCTGACAAAGAGCCGCCCCTTGTCACCGCCAACACCATCCTTTCTATCATGGCCTGCGAGTATCCCGTTGAAAAGCTCTCCATTTACATCTCTGATGATGGCGGCGCCATCCTTACGTTTGAGGCCATGGCTGAGGCTGTCGAGTTTGCTCGGGTATGTTTGTACTTTATAGGTCTGATGAAATTATTGTTTTTATTATTGTTCATCTTATGTCATTTGTGTATGTATGTTCTTTATAGTCTCCTCTAGAAAAAACTAGCATTTGTTGAAACAATTGCTAATAACTAGTTGGTGCTATTATTAATGTTATTACTATCATTATCACAGATTTGGGTGCCATTCTGTCGAAAACACGAAATTGAACCTAGGAATCCAGACAGTTATTTCAATCAGAAAAGGGATCCTACTAAAGACAAGAAGCGTCTGGATTTTGTGAAGGATCGGCGTTGGATCAAGAGGGAGTATGATGAATTCAAAGTCAGAATCAATGGTTTGCCAGAAGTTATAAAGAAAAGGTGTGACACTCACAATAAGAAGGAAGAGATGAAGGAGAAGATGGCAGTGAAGGAGAAAAACGGTGGCGTGATTCCTCCAGGTGAGACCATCAACTTCACTAATGCCACGTGGATGGCTGATGCCACACACTGGCCGGGTACATGGTTCGAACCAACAATTGATCACAAAAAGGGAGATCATGCCGGGATTTTGCAGATAATGAGCAAGGTGCCGGAGCATGACCCTGTAATGGGACACGCAGACGAAAAGAGTCTAGACTTTACCGACATCGACACCCGACTTCCCATGTTTGCATATGTTTCACGAGAGAAACGCCCGGGCTACGACCACAATAAGAAGGCAGGGGCCATGAATGCCTTGGTTAGAGCATCTGCGATTCTTTCCAATGGACCCTTTATCCTCAACTTGGATTGTGACCATTACGTTTACAATTCCCTTGCTATTCGTGAAGGCATGTGTTACATGATGGATCGTGGTGGTGACCGCATTTGTTACATCCAATTCCCACAAAGATTTGAAGGAATTGATCCCTCTGATAGATATGCCAATCACAACACCGTCTTCTTTGATGGTAAACCTATATATGTGTGTGTACATAGTTACTTATTGTTTCGCAGAGACGTATGTAATAGAATTTGTTGATGTGTAAATTTAGGAAACATGAGAGCGTTGGATGGTCTCCAAGGTCCAGTGTACGTGGGAACTGGTTGCATGTTCAGACGCTATGCGCTCTATGGGTTCAACCCGCCACGACCGAGAGAGTATTGGGGGATGTTCGGACAGTACAAGATGAGGGCTCACAACCACCACCATGGAGGAGATGATGAGGATACACAACCCCTAACAGATGACCACCATCCGGACTTGACCTTGCCGAAGAGGTTTGGGAATTCCGCCATGTTCACTGAGTCAATTGCTGTAGCGGAGTTTCAAGGAAGACCACTTGCCGATCACATCTCTGTGAAGAACGGGCGCTCCCCAGGGGCCTTGCTTGCTCCTCGGCCTCCCCTCGACGCCCCCACCGTAGCAGAGGCCATTGCAGTCATCTCTTGTTGGTACGAGGATAAGACCGAATGGGGAGAGCGGATTGGTTGGATTTACGGGTCAGTGACGGAGGACGTGGTGACCGGTTACCGCATGCACAACCGTGGATGGCGGTCTGTGTACTGCATCACAAAGCGTGATGCTTTTCGAGGGACGGCTCCAATCAATCTCACCGACCGTCTGCATCAAGTCCTCCGGTGGGCGACCGGGTCTGTCGAGATCTTCTTCTCTCGAAACAACCCAGCTTTGGCGACCCGACGACTCAAGTTTCTCCAACGGATTGCCTACTTCAACGTCGCCGTATACCCCTTCACATCCATCTTCCTGGTTGTCTACTGCTTCATTCCAGCATTGTGCAACTTTAGCGGCATGTTCATTGTGCAATCCTTGAACACTAAGTTCCTCCTGTATCTCCTCACCATCACCATCACACTAATGCTTATATCCCTTCTAGAAGTGAAGTGGGCCAGAATAGGGCTAGAGGAGCTCTGGAGAAATGAACAGTTTTGGCTAATAGGTGGGACAAGTGCTCACTTGGTGGCCGTGATGCAAGGGCTGTTGAAGGTCATCGCCGGCATAGAGATCTCATTCACACTCACCTCTAAGTCCGCAGCAGAGGATGAAGATGACATATATGCAGAGTTGTACCTCGTTAAGTGGACTAGCCTCTTCATCATGCCATTGACAATCTTGGTGGTGAACATTGTAGCTCTTGTAATTGGGTGCTCTAGGCAAATATACAGTGTGATTCCTCAATGGAATAAGCTGTTTGGTGGGGCGTTCTTCAGCTTCTGGGTGCTCGCACATCTATATCCATTTGCCAAGGGGCTGATGGGAAGAAAGGGAAAAGTCCCCACTATTGTTTATGTCTGGACAGGTCTGCTTTCCATCACACTCTCCCTTCTGTGGATTTTGATCAATCCTCCTCGAAGCCCTCAAGCAAGCGAAGGAGAGTAGATTGTGTCATCTTTTTTTATGAAGTATGTATTTATGTACAATTAGTAGGTAATTTATTCTTTTTGAGATTTCATCAGAAAAGATTTGATGAAATTGAAATGTACAGGAGACAAACACTTGTGTACATATATGCTGATTCATTCTCAACATTATATGGAAGCATTTAGCAAATCTAGGATTTCATGAATGGGAATTAGGAACTATGGAGCCAAACTTGTATTATTGTAAAGGAGATATGATACATGGATAACTCAACAAAGTTTTTAGTAATACAAAATTAACAAGAGGATAGAGTAATATCTCTGATTTCCTATGCTGGTCCTACATCTGTCTGTTATACTTTGCATCTTTCTTTCGATAACCTATGCTAAGTTGTATTGATAAATACAAGGCCACTTTTAAATGTGCTAAAAGTTCAAAAGTAACAGATCTTTGTGATATGAGGGATGCAGCAATATAACAAAACTTTTGCCAGACCTTCCTTCCGTTCACACCTTTGCTACATACGGCCCCAAGCAGCAGACATCACAATGTCATTCAGAATGTCAATACTAGTTCTCATTAGGATGACTACAAATTTTGCTGCAAAGGAAAATTAATTTCTGATGTTATTGATTGTTGAAAAAAACTGGTTGGCTGGTGACTTAGATGATCATTTGCATAAACACCTAAAATCAGAGAAGAAATTCTTGTATCCGGACAGGTCTCTTGACTGCATTTGTGAAACCCTGCAAAATGCCAAAATATTTGTATTATTAATATAAGTAAATGAGTAATCCTGAATAGCCAGATGATCCGGACAAGTTAACCATTTTTTGACTAAACTTTTTTGTAGTAGCATGATACTCACTAGCTTAAATAAAATGGAAAAATATTTCTCTAGCATATTACAAAACGAGTGAAGTCCTTTGAGTACACCTTAGACAAGATCAACATATCATGTATACTTCAACTTGTTAAATTGCTATGATTTACAAGGAGTGGCAAACAGGTGGGATGGGGCAGGTAAGGATACGCCCTCCACACACCCATCTAATTAAACTATTTCTAGCGCCATCCACAACCCATGGAGGGATACAATTTCCGAATATGCACCTGCTCAGGCGGGTAGGTTCCCAAATCCAACCCCACATCCACCAAATTCGTGAATATCCATCTACCTCTAGTTTTGACTCTAGATAGGCAGCCTGTCATTCTAATGAAAAAAATGATGCCATTCTAATGAAAAGTACATAAAGAAATCAATAAATTTAAAAATTAGATTATATTATGGCGGAGTTAAAGGATGCGGAAATAGAGCAGGAAATGGGCACGGAACAAGGTAGATGCAGAGCGGAGCGGGTGGAAGTAGGGTGGTAAGCTTTGAAGTCCAGACCCGCACACTACCCAACTATGTGATATGCATAGGCCCTCCGAATTGGTGCGAAAATCTTACGAAATCGACAATGTTATCAAACTTAAAGCATCATAAGATAATGATTAAACAAGACCAATAAAATAAATCATTTGTTATAGGAATGTCTTTTTTATCATGTTTGCACCAAACCTTGATCATCACTTTTGAAGTGCACAATCTGCAACAAGCTTCTCTAGCTTGCTGATTTATATGATGTGTTCCATTTCATGCTCGTTTTTATAAATGAAGGTAATAGATATGCAACATGAAAGACAAGAATTATCACATGGCCAGTGAGCCCATCCTAGTTTCAATTCATAGTACCTCATTAAACTTAAACAATAAGGGGCGTGAGTCCCTCTCTGTTGGTCCTTGATTAGCAGAACTAATGTCCTGAGATCCTTTGCTATTCAGCTTTTTGAATCTAGAATTTTAAAAACAAGTAAAAAATGAGTTAGTAGCATTGCCCTTTGGTGAATGTCCATGATGAGCGACTGAATAAGTCTAGGGAAAGATTCATTTTTATTTTGAATGATTTTGTTCATTATATAATTCGCTCCACATTCTGTCTTATATTTTATGCACAACAGGCATCCATAAATTGTGTTTCTGATTATTATAAATTTAGAATCAACTTTGTAAGTTTTTGCGTTTTGGTAAGATTCTGAATAACCAGGATTGAGGAGATGAAAAGTGATTTCTCTTAAAATGAAGCTTAAAGTTCAATCCAAATGCATAAATACCTGTCAAAAAAATTGAAAGATCCTTTTGTAGGTTTCTTTTTTTCAGAACTCGCTTTAGCTGGAGCAACTTCATTTACTTCTGTAGCTGAAGGACTAGAAGATGCAGATAGCTCACTCATCTTTTGGATATGAGGGGTACTACTTACACTTGGATCTTTGTCAGCTGAAGTATTCATCGAATGAAACCTAGAAGGAACTAAACTAGTATTCGTGCTTCTAATTGCCGGATGTTTTTCATCCATAGAAGAATCTGTAGGATGTCCGAGTTGGCTTCGGCTGCTTTGCAAAATCTTTTGCTTCTCAACCTTATTTTGAAGTACATGTGGATACAGATTAAAATTATTTCCAAAAATGTACATATAAATCAAACATCAATGCAACAGAATCTAGAAGATGTATATAACACATGCATTACGAGCCCCCTAAAGTATATTCAAGACGCAAAACTACAGACATCCCTGTACTAAACTAGAAGAATATTAATTCACACTTGCACATGAAAAAGAACCCAAATAACTACTCCCTCCGTATTTTAATGTTTGCTACACTTTCCTTTTTTGGATGTATTTAAAAGTTTGCTACACTTTCCTTTTTTGGCAAGTTTTTCCTTTAAAAATACTCAATTACCCTTACTTTTTCTACTTTTTATCTTCTCTTTCATACTTTTTCACCCTCTCTCCTACTTTTTCCACACTATTCATTACCCCTACTATTTTACCCTTAAATCTTGTGCCCAAACCTATTGTAGAGAACATTCAAATACGGAGGGAGTATTAAAATATGAGCTTAGAGAAAGTAATGATTCTATACAAACTACAAACAAACTAGCTTATCAGCACCACAGCTGCAACTTATGGACTCACCTCGTGTACTAAAACTGACTTCATAGCAGAAGCAAGCATAAAATGGCATGAAACATAGCCCTGTCAAAATGACAAAAATAATACACTAATTATAACAGAAGTTTCCTGTTTAAAAAAGTCTAATGAGAACTAAAAGCAAATTAGGAAAACTCAAAACAAACCTTGAAGTTTATGAAACCAGCAATAGGGGGTTCAAAAGAAAGCATTGAAGAATCTAAAGCATGATCGTGTTTCATGGGCCCTAATGAAGGATCGGATTTTATGTTCTTATAAGTTATTGCATATGACACCATTGTATCCACCAGCTGAGCCAGATCTCTCTTATCCTTCTCTGACAGTAAATGCAAAGATACCTGAAATAGAGGCATTGTCATTTCCTGTTCACATCAGCTTACAGCCTAAAGTAAGTAGTTACAAATGCTGTCATCTCTAAAATAGACCATCCTAGTTCATATTGTAACTTTGTAAGTGGAGAAGTATGATAACTACCGGTTTTAGTGTTGGCGGTGATAGAATATGTAACAAAGGAGAAATCAAGTCTTCCACAAAAGATCTGGTCGACAGATGTCTAGATATGAAAGGTGTCATCTTGTTGTGCCACAAATGGAATGTTTCCATCTTTTCTATTGATGAAGTCCGATATCTACAAGTGCAAAACAAAACAAAAAAGCCAACAATATGTTGCAACACCACGTAGATAGCTAGTGAAGTGCAGAGTATAATATTCAACAATAGAAATCAAGCTAATGAGAAACCAAATGTAAACCTGTGAAATGACTTGGGCCATTCAATGTTTGGCCTTTCAACCTGAGCCACTAGCCCGTGAATAGCAATAGCAAATGAAGGCTGATAAGCTGCAGAATATAAATATGAAAATTGAATAAAGAAAAAGATCATATAAAGCAAATGCAGTTAGGATAGCTCAGAATCTACCTAGAAGGGGCATGTGTTGTGTACGCATAGTGTATTGATGAATTATGTCAGAATCACCGAGAATATCAAGGGACTTGGCCTGCAAGTTAATGACTGCAAACATAAGGCTTGGATCACTTTGGAACAAAAACTTGGATCATTTTGGAACAAAAACTACCAAGATGCTATAAATTTTAGAAACATACACTTGTTTGCATCATAGGGTCATGGTATCGGAGATGCAAAACGTTCTCATGGATTCCATCAAAAATTAAGTCAAAGTCGCCCCTGGGAGAAATTTTACATTGAAATAGTTATGCAAAATGCATCACATTATCATTTCAAACAATGATAGAAATATCAGGAATTTGACCTACCTATTAGATATTAAAGAGTGAAGAGATTCAAAATCATTAGAGATGTGGCGAAACGAAGTGTTGTATTTCCTCTCATTTTTGGCTTTCCTCTTTTGGAAAATCTATAGAACGAAAGGTGATACATTAAACCCCACAATACAAAGGGCTGTGACCAATTTTTAAATACACAACGAGCAAGATCTTCAAAAGGCGTGTATGATGCATGCTACTATATAATATTATGGAAAGATAAACAGAGCAATCAAGTAGAATAATGAGGAGTAATATCTGATTGATTTGCTTGATTGAGTTTATTATGATTTGATTTTGATACATTCATTATTTAATCTATTTTAGGAAGTGATTTTCTAGGATTTCCCTTTCCTTGTTATCTGCATGTAATCCCTCTTATAAAAGGGAGCTTTGTTATGCTAATAAGATATCGAAGAAAAATTAAGAAGAAAACCAAGGAGAAGGAAAACTCCCCAAATTTCCAGTCCCCTATCCATTTATCATTTTTTATTTCATTCCCGTGACGCAAAGAATCCCGGTACATAACAGTGTATTTTACAAAAGTGATAACCAAGGAACAAGATTTATTACCTCTTTCCAAATGTCAAAAGCGCTTCTTGATGCATCCTTCCTGCCAACTACTTGAGAACTAAGCTCCAACTACATGAGACCATATAATTTTGATCAATACATCTAAAATGAAACTCAAATATTAGGAAGAAGTGAAGAACTAATAATAAGTCTACAATAATAATCATATAATTCCAATTTGCAAATATAAATTGTGCTTCTCACTACAAAATTCCAGTATCTGGATAGTAGGGACGAATTAAAACTCTCTGGTGAAATCAAGGCAACCTTTAGTTGCAATGATGACTAATATGTACCTTATGAGAGTACAATACAATGGAAACAATGTTCATAAATTTAGAATAATAACATGGACAAAGACTATTGTATACAAAAAAAATCTAGTTTAGACAATCCATAACACACATTAATATAATGATGTGTACGACTTGGAAAGAAGTAACACTCACATGTTCAGCACAGGTACATAAATTATGACTCCTGAATTTCTTTCTGAAAAGCATAATATTTCTCTCCAGCATGATACGTATAATAATTATACACTTGAATTAGGCAACTAAACAGCTACTTAAACACTTGATCAAAGTTATACAGCAGGATAATATAAACAGCATACCACATTGAGGATCTCCTTCCTTTTGTGGAGAAACTGAAGGGTGTTTAAGCACGAACGTATATCACATTCTGATATAGAAGAGAAAAAATTATAAAACCTCACAAACCAAGTGAACAAATTAGTCAAGTCTATAGGTAAATGAGAGGTACACATCTCCTAAATTTCAAGTTGACACAAGTACAAACTTGGGCATTTGTAACACATCATAGTGCACTGCAACACATCACTTTGGATCCTAAGTTCAACTCCAAATCCATGAAAGAAGTATGACATGTTGGGGTAAATTTTCTTGTAAACAACGCTCACCCGCAAACTCCACCAGAGCAGTCAGACCAAAGGAGCTAGTCTTCAGACCTTCTTTGTTACATATGTACTTGAGCCTATAGTTGTTTAAAAGAATTAGAACTTCATGGTTGAATTTAAGATGGAAAAAATATGTGTATGCTTGCAATGATTCAGTGAGAGAAAGAACCAAAAATGGAACAAAGGCTGAGTACAGGGAAAAAAGGTCAACAGGGTCTTAAATTAGAGCAACTGAAGTTTCCCAAGGGAAAACATAGCTAGCAGTAGTTTATCTTCACTGCGTCAGGCAATATTTGCTAACCGCTTTGATAGAGCATCATCAAACTATCCTCCAATCTTGATTTATCTAAAATAATGAGTTTAAGTGCCCTTTTGATCAAAAATCCTGAACCTTTAAGGAGTGCCAGTATGAGATTTTTCCAGGCACTGGGGTTGATTTTAAAATATTATTCCTGTCCAACCATTTTTCAATAGAGAACTTATTGTCCTTGCTAAGTTAAGTGATCTCATTCACTAATTCTCTAGAATTTAGCTAAACTTTTATTTCTATATACAACAAATTACTGCACTATGATTAACAAATGTCAGCTTTTTCTGTAACATATGATAGCAGATACATAGTCTATTGAAATAATAAATCCACGAGATTATTACGACACCCAAAACAAAAAGGCCCAACAAAACGATGAAAAAATGCATTGCTGATGAAAGCATGTCATGAAGAGTCTATCTTTCAGTTTAATGTGAAGATATCTAAACTTTCACTCAATAAGGGAGTTATGTCGCCTACTTTTCCCTACTCAACATCACTGGATGATTCAGTATTTTGTATGATGGTGCTCCCATAAACTATATTACATGGAAACCACATTAAATAGCATAATTTATGAATCATGAAAGCGTCAAAACTCGGGAATAGAGACCAAGCAGAAAACTCGGGAAACCCCAGACACTGACTATCCAGGGGTTTGCATTGAATAGGTTAGAATAGTTGTTACCATGAGCAGAAAAGCATTGAATGGAGTATTACTAGTAGCTAGTCTTCTGGTTAGTCATACCTGTTTACCACGCGAGCAACAGTTGGCTGCACGAATACATGAACCCTAACATAGCACAGAAATGTATCAGATTGAAAAATAACAATTTCAGGGATCACAGGGATGATTATATACATAAAATAAACTTGAGCTTTAATTGAGTTGCCATTTTACATGGGAAAAAAAAGTAAGCTGAGATTACTGTGCAAATGAAGGCATGGAGCTGAAATAGTGCATGATCTGATATAATTTCATAAACCAACACATGCCTTTTAGCATTCTAAAATCTTATGTTTTTGCCAGAACTGGTAAAATAGGAAGTAATCAACTGAAACTAACAACTAACAATTGCATACATAAGCATGCATTTTTAACATCTATCCATTAAACACCAAAAATGTCATCAAATCAACTTAACTTCAGGGTATGTTCGAGACATGGTTTTGGAGGGGAAGGGAAGGGAGAGGAGGGGTAATTTTCATTAAGAAAATACTGATTTAACTTGATTCATTGCAGATTGACCGATAAAAATGAAAAATTCTTAGAAAGTTAGTATCCTAGTCACTTATTTATTACTCCGTGCAATACAACAACATCCAAGATTTAGTCCCAAAAGAATTTGGGTCGGCTAATTTATTACTCCGTACAATACAACAACATCTAAGCCTTAATCCCAAAAGAATTTGGGGTCAGCTAACATAAATTGATGTATGAAATCAAAGCTTAAAAAGATATAAAAAATAAGATAATATAAAAAGGATAAGATAAAGATAAATATAAAAATAAGATATAAAAGTTAAAAAATAAAGAAGATAAGAAAAAGAAGAGAAAAAATAAGATAAAATGTGATCAATCTTCCACACGTATATTCTCCCTCCACTTCACTCTCTCTAAAGTTGTACTCTCATCCAATACAAGAAGTACCATATCATTCCCGACCCCTCTAATCCATGGATGTTTGGGTCTTTCTCTCTGTCTCATCACTACCTTTTCTCCCAACCTCTCAACTCGCCCAATAGGTGCATCACTTGGTGTTTGTACGCACATGCCCAATCCACCGCAATTGAGACTCTTGCATCTTATCTTCAATAGGTGATACTTCCATATTTTGCTTGATTGTCTCCACTTATTTATCACAAAAAATCATACATAATGTTAAGTTTAAAAATTAAAGGCTTAAGGGTCAAATAGGCCCTTGAGCTGACTTAAAATGTTCAATTAGCCCCTTATATAGGAGGTTCTACCCGGGCGTCGCTAATTGGGGCAGTTCCCAGTGGAATTTTTTGATGAAATTTTTTGAGAATCTTCTTCATTAAGTCTAGTTTACTCATACCAAATTTCGGCTAAAAATTCAATCGGGAAGGCAGTCAAATGATTTTTTGAAGATAACTGCGAAGTTAAACAGCGCAGTACATTTCGGAAAATCATTTGACTGCCTTCCCGGTTGAATTTTTAGCTGAAATTTGGTATGGGTAAACTAGACTTAAGGAAGAAGATGCTCAAAAAAATTCATCAAAAAATTCCACTGGGAACTGCCCCAATTAGCGACGGCCGGGCAGAACCTCCTATATAAGGGGCTAATTGAACATTTTAAGTCAGTTCAAGGGCCTATTTGACCCTTTAGCCAAAATTAAAATATCCTCCCTACCCCTCCAAAACCACCGTCCTAAGCATAATAATTATCAACATCAAGTATCGATTCATGTTAGCTGACCCCAATATATTTTGGGACTAAGGCTTGGACTTTGTTGTTGTTGTTGTAAAGCACGAAGTGGAATTGTGGCTTTTATGCAACTTCGTGTTCAAAAACTTACTTAGCCACCTGGCGCAAAGGCCTCAATGCAGGAGCATAAAGATCATTGCAGATGCAGATCACCTGCATGTCAGATACAACTCTGGATCAAGAATAGTGGAAACTGTTAACCAATTATAAATATATTAAAAGGCATTCACACTTACAGGCCTTAGCAAAGATGCATTTCTTTCCTTCTTTTTTGAGGACTTCCGTATAGAATGTACCCCTTGCAGATCATTTTCTTTTTCAGCATAAGATTTCCTTTCCACAGACACCTTAACCAGTAGAGCAGTTGTCATTTTTTTAGAAACATTTGTCTTGCTAATGCATGTTTACCGAGTACTCCCTCTGTCCCATTTTTTCCTACATTCTTTGTATCATGTCCCAAAATACGCTTCACTTTCCTAATTTGAACACCTCTAGGTTTTAATTTTTCCTGATTCACTTAACTTTTTGTGATGTTTGACATAGTTGTCCCAAATTGATGGACAATTGAAAGGTAGACAATATTTAGTCTGCACTTGTTTCCATTAAAAACTGTGCTAGAAGCAAAGATGTCTTATAATAAAGGATAGATGGAGTATTTAACTAGAATGCAGATAATTAATTTACTTTTGAATTGTCAGGTTAGGAAAATGCAAGTAAAAAGGTTGAGTCAATTTCAATATTAATGATAATGTCATATGTAGATCCTAAACTGTAATTTATTTACTAATCATCAATTACTTGAAGTTCATGGTGGCTTAAAATCCTGCAGAAGAATATATCAGCTACTCATGCTTAGTAAAGATTCAAATAACTAAGCGCCAGCAACCATTTATCTCTCTTTTATCTTACACTCACTTCCCCTTCAAATGGGATGAGACGATCCGTATTCAGGGATTACTAGAATGTTTTTAACTGACTTTTGACAGTTTTATATCAGTTTTTATGATTGGAGGTAAATATTTGATGGCTCGTGATGTCCAAAATGCACCTGTTATACTTATAATCCACTAAAATAATTTCAAAAAAAAAATAAAATCCAAATGTGAATTACACAGGTGCAAGTCTGAAATTCCAACATTTTAGCACCACCTTACCAGAGACCTGAACATATGCATTATGTCTAGTTGCTGGACTAGTGGCTACATAATCAATTCCATAGATATATATATTACCAAGTAACCAAAAGTGATGGTGATACAGTGTTCTACGTTTCTTGGCATGAGAATAGGGACCTACGAGTGAGATATAAACAGTCCATAATATAATAAGCAACAAAAAAGGGCAATTGTTCTACCAACTTTAAAATGACCTCCACTGCGCCTTTTCCATCATTAAGAGCCCCATCAATTTCATCAATGACCTTGATAAAAATGAGTATAACATGTTTTAGAGGCTTACATTTTGCAAGATTAAGGGAGAATGCTTGAATGAAAACATAGTGAAACAAACCAAACATTTAGGCTTTGAATCAGCAAAGACGGAGTTCATCTGGACACTATCCAGAATCTTGGCTTCTATCGTTGATGATGAGCGGTCATCACTAGCATTAATCTGCATTAACAGTTAAAACAGATATGTAGTTTAAGACTTACAGATAGTTGCATCACCATTTCCAAACATAAATTGCAATATTGCAGCTTAGTATCCCATAAACTCATTTAAGCTAGACAATGCTTTTTACATGATAAAGAACACCGTTTATTCAAATATTTAGGAAGCCTGAGGTTACAACTAAGTCAGACCAACTGCCTGCAGAAAAAGTTCTCAGATTACACATAGAATTAACCACCCTAAGGAGTAACTCGGACCGTTAACCACAAAACGGACACCTTGAAGCCATCTTTGACTATAGTGGTCATCATTTGTGTTATCTACTCGTTAAGTACTCGGCGAGTACTCGCAACTCGAGGGTGGCTGTTCGGTTTAGCAACCTGACTCAGCCCACCCTGTTTTTCCGAGTCACTCGCTGAGTACTCGGCAAGTTTCTTGACTCGGGAAATTTCTGACTCGGCGAGTTACTCGGCCAGTCATAAAATATTTTTTTGGTTAAATATGAAAAGTGTTAATTGAAGAGGAATATTATGGAATTTATAAATAATGAGTGGGTATTCTAAAAATGGAGATTGACCTTAAAAGTCTAGATTTAAGATTATTTCAAACATGGACTCATTCCAGCATTGGTTCCTCATCTCTTGGTATGTTATTCTCTTTTATCTTCATTCTCGTTTCTTCTTCATCATCATTATTATTATTAAAACTATTATTATTATTATTATTATTATTATTTTATTCATATTGTAATTTTGGACATTTATATTTTTTAAAATTAATTCATACAGGGCCGATTAATCACCGAGTAACCCCGAGTACTCGGTCCTACTCGCTACTCGGCCATACTCACTACTCCGCCGGTCCGCCCTTGACCCAATTGCTACCGAGTAGCGATTTAACTACTTAGGTCATCATACTTCTAATTCTAAACTCTAAAGAACCTCCTGAAACCCATAACACGTGATACCACATCTAGAATACCACAGAGGTAAATTCAAAAACAATGCTGACTTGACACCAAACAAGTGCGGTGTTTTATTTGATCATATCTTTTTGTATTTTGTTTCGTTTTAAGCCTTTTTCACCGCGTTGGAAAGATCATATGGAGTCCTAAAACTCATATTAAGATTTCATTTACAAAATATTACGGGATGGGTACTTCTTACACTGAAAATAAAAAACAAGGCTCTATTTACACAAAACAGGCTAAATATTTGATTTGATCATATCTTATTGTATTTTGTTCATCATATTAGCCTATTTCCTAGAGAGAAAAATTAAACTTAAAACATAAGAGATCCTGAATCCTTCAATTTTCCTCCATTAGAGATAGTGTTATGAACTTATGATTAAAACATATATGGGCTTAAAGATGAACCATGGCCATATCAAAAGAATAAGAATGCAAAAAGAAAAGTGATTAAAACTTTAAAGGAATCAAGTTCTAGAGAAGTCGGCAAAATAAGTTAGAGGACCTCCACTACTCGGTATCCACAATGCCGAGCTGCAACATGAGCAAGTGTTGTCTTCCCAAGCCCAGGAGGTCCACAGAGTAGAAGAATCTGCAAGTCATCATTTCATAAGTGCACAAAATTAAATTAAACTGACATATATATAGAGAAATATTAAAACTATAATTTGAAATATGTAATACCGTAAAGATTCTAAATTCTTTTATGGTTACGGTACACATGTTCTTACTAGCAACTGAGCTACTGAAATAATTATGAGGTTTGAAAATGCTTAAAAATGCATATAAAGACATTATTGCTTTCCAGGTCCTCTAGAATTAACATATGATTCAAACATATTGAATTATCTACAATTAGATTACATGCAGAATAATGCACAAGAAAGTAAAGAGATGGTGTACACCTTCTGGGTGTTTCTCCAAACAAATTCTAAACTGACCTTTTGTTCTGGCGGACCAGAATGCTTCTGTTTCTTGTCCCCTGCATCCTTGAAATCATTTGATTTGTCTTTCTCTTCAAATTGATGATTATGAGCTCCACCTTTTCCAAACATAGGTTGTCTATTCATTCCAAAACTCTGGCGCGCAGAAAATTTTGGACGCTTAACTGTTGAATGATGTCTCAGAGCAGACAAGACATGTTCTGTTGTACTCTTAATTTCAGATCCATAAACACATGAATCCCACTGTTTCAACCACGTAAGAACCTGCAATAGAGTTATTACAAAATGTTGACAACAGAGCATGTAAATAGAAATTGGATATTATGTGGTTCACTGTATGATACTTCTACTCGAACCATGGTGGCAGCTGTATAGCAATGAAAAGCATGACTGTTGGTGGAAGTTTTAACCAAAGAAAGGTCAAATCTCATTTCATGAAACCAGGCAAATAAAAGTAAAATTGGGATCACTTGTAAGTTAAGTTTGATTTGGTTCCAATAGATTGTTCAAAGATTGGAACCTCAATTTAGACCAGGCATACACATATGCTGCATTACCTCTCTATTTGTGTGCTCATTACTGAGAAGTTCTGTAAATGAACTGGGAGCATACTTTTCCACCCAAAGTTGCTCTGTTAGTATTGTGGCTTTTGGAGGACTTGCTTCAATTTGATGTTCACAGCTAGCTTGCAAAGCCTTGATGAAAAAGGCAGAACGAATATAAGGTAGATATATTTTGAAGAGTATAAGTAGAGTAAACTGAATTGTTTTGATATCTGGTACACCCTGCATCACTATTTAGATCCACAGTTGAACACTAAAATTTTAAACTAAATTAGTAAATTCTTACAAGCTCATCTATTTCAGATTTTGATTCAAAAACATATCTTGCCCAAGATAACAATCATTTAGAGTTAGAATAAATCATAAAGTCATTCTACTGGTTCACATATTCATAGCCTACAATCATCTATCATTGTATTACATCATTTCGAGTTTAGCCTGATGAAACAAAATGATGCAGAAGCAAACATGGTAGGAAAAATATAGAAGATCTAATAATCTTTCTGGTGTTAAAGCTTACACTTTTTATCATGATACATTAAGGCTCTGTTTGCAATCTCTGTATATAAGTGCTTTTGGCTTTTTTTAAGAAAAAAGCACTTATTTTACCAAACACTACCAACTTTTTCTATCTCGGTTTTCGTGTAGAATCTACTTTTTTTACTTTTTCTATTACACAAAAAGCACTTATTTTACCAAACACTACCAACTTTTACTACTAATCACTTTTTCCCAAAAAGTGCTTTTATTTAAGCACAAGTGGTTGCAAACAAAGCCTAATACTTTTATTCCATTCCTCAAGTTCTTTGAGTATTATTTTAAAATATCATGTCAGCATCCTGTGAGTTCCTTGAGTGGGTGCTTTTGTGTTTAAAATGGTAGTGCATCTCCAGGAAAGCTGTCAGCTTTAAATAGGCACTGCAATTACTCTTTTTGCCTCTTTATCTAGATAATAGCAGCATGTATTTGCCAAGGTTGGGAATATGTTGAATAAAATTCAAAACAAATTCCTCCATTATTCTTGTCTTATTCTAATTTTCTGTTTTGTCTTTATTCTTTTAAATGGTTTAAATTGAACCATAGGAAAAAAGTGTTTTCTGTATATGTCCATACCAGACTGCTTTATGCTAGCATCCTAATAGTTCTTTTCCACATATGAACGGCTTAGCCCAATACTAATTAGGCTTGGCCCAATACTGATTAGGCTTAGCAGTTAGCACCTGCTTAGCAGTCCATGCAATTTTCACTATGGGTCATCCGGAAATAGTCTCTATGTGCTTTACAGGGGTAAGACTGCGTACATCCGACCCCTCCTTACCCTCACCGTAGGTGGGAGCCTTTGGTACATTAGGGTGATGATGATGATGATGATGATGATTACATTTCAATATATTACTCCTCCAATTGTTACAATATTATAATGTTGTAAGCTTAAAAATCCAAAATGTTTTTGCACAAGTACATACGGAGGGAAAATGAGTAGCTAAGTAGTTATCTTGCAATGAATGGAAAAAGATCCACAACTTTGATAGCAAATAAATGTCATCTTTAAACAAAGAGCATGGACTTTTATGGTGCAGAGCAAGTAAAATTAACTGCCTTGAATTCACAAGAGAATAAAAGAGCCTGGAAAGTAAAACACAGTGCTTTATTAGATCCTTAGTCTAACGGTATGGGTAAGGCCTTCATTTAAAGAGCTTCAAAATTTGAACATGATCTATTTTTTTCAAAGAAAGGAGTCAAAGGACAATGTCTTAACTTACACACCTTTGTAAATTCCTCATGTTCCATTTTCTGCATAAGCACCCTGACGGACTCCCGAATAAGAGCTGAAAATTAATGCATTGTCATTGTCAGCTTCCTTGCAATGAGCTCCAGAATGAAAACAGAAAGCAATAAACGTACAAGATCCATCTCAAATGAATATTAAACCGTCAATTCATAAATTGAGAACGTAATGAGACATTAAAACAAAAATCATGTTCCTTAATAAACGGCTTAATCCTATTTGATATGTGTCATTAGATCATTACAAAGAATATTCCTATTCCTATCAGCCTAAAGAAGAGAAAATAGAATTTTATTAGTTCTCGTGATCTTGTAATGTAGTGTTCTACTTCACTCACCTGTAGATTCACCCTTTGTGTCCAACTTCCCAATCCTTTCTTTCATATGGTGTCTGCATATCTTGGCATAAACCCTCTCCCCATCAAGTCCGGTGACTGGTACACAATCCCCGTCAATCTCCATGGCGTACCTAGACAAAGTCTTTTCCTTTTCCACCTCTTTCTCCACCACCTCTGGAGCAGGCGGAGGCGAGTAGCGGAGCCAATCCTCATCAACTTCACTTTCCGTTCTTTCCACCCTGCTCCGTTTCTCCTCAGTGGACGCCTCGTTTTCGGCAAGGACTGGTCCTGGGTCGGGTCGGAACCGTTTCTTGGTCTGGTTGGGGAGCGTTGGGGGTTTGGGCGGGATTGCGAGGGTGGGTTTAGGGGGTAATAGAAGTGAGGGGTTTCTGGGTAGGGGAGGGTCGGCGCTTTTTGCGGGAATTTGGTCTGCGGTTTCTTCATCGGGCTCTGACGGCGGGGACGGTGGTTGCAAGAAATCTTCTTCCAGTTCAAGGTCGTCGTGGATGTGGTAAGAGTTCGATTCGAGCCATTCGAGCTCAGAAGGATCAGGAAAGTCCATATCCATATCCACAGAAATTCTTCAGCTGGCCTAGATCTTCAGATGTGAGTGGCGCTGGACGCACTATGCAGACGGCGGAGAGAAGAAAGACGGGGAGATAAATGTTTTTTGGCGGGAAATAGAAGGAATCGCGCGCAATCTCAGTGCTCGTTAATACTAGGGTTTTTATTTGAATATTAATAAATTTTGAACAATTACCAAAAAAGTGAGCACTTTTAAAAAGGGGCAAAAAAGTGATCAAAAAGGTCATATTAATGTGATTCCCAGATTTTAATGTCACTATTTTGTTATAATGTCACTATCAAATGTCACTACCGCCACCGCCATGTCACTGTGGCCACCGCCCATGTCACTGCGGCCACCGCCCGTGTCACTGCGGCCACCGCCCGTGTCACTGCGGCCACCGCCCGTGTCACTGCGGCCACCGCCCGTGTCACTGCGGCCACCGCCCGTGTCACTGCGGCCACCGCCCGTGTCACTGCGGCCACCGCCCTTGTCACTGCGGCCACCGCCCGTGTCACTGCGGCCACCGCCCGTGTCACTATAGTCGCCGCCTGTGTCACTGTAGCCATAGTGACGCCGCCACAGTGACGCAGCCGCCATGAAATTTTCTGGCTTCTTTTCCGGCGACCAGGCACCAACAGCAACCCAACAGTCCCGAGCCACCACCTCTGCTCATGCCCCGCCCCCTAGCCCCCTATGCACAGACCAAACCCCCACCTAGCCACAATCCCTGCCCACCTCTGCCATATGCACCAGTTCCCACCCAGCTCCCTACCCCACCCCCTCCCCACATCACAACCACCCAAACCCCTGTCCCCCACCCCCTGCCCAACCCCTGAACTGTCCCTAACCAACCTCGCACCAGTTATCCGGCAACCACCGCCACCACCCGGAAGGCCGACCAGCACAGATTAACCCGCCCGCCACAACCCCTGCACCACCACCAGTCCCTGCACAATTGGTTCCCAACACCACCACCCCCATAGCCCTTCAACCAGCACAGCCCGCCATTTATCCGCTCAACCTCCCAATCTCTGCCGCCAAGCCGCCGCGCACCAATCCGCCGCCTCAGAAACCCTAGCCGTCGGACTTGTAGCCAAACTCTAGCCGCAGGATAGACGATGGTTGCAGATCTGCAGGTCATTTCCGAACAGATCTAGATCTGTTCATCTCCACCGATTTCGGCCATAGTAAGGTGAAGAAGAAGAAGAAGAAGAAGAAGAAGAAGAAGAAGAAGAAGAAGAAGAAGAAGAAGAAGAGTGCAGACCTCGACGAAGACAACGGCGGCGGTAGGGATTAACATTGACAAAGACAGCGGCAGCAATCCTGGCTGCGACGAAGGCAGCGTTGGCGGCGAGCCGGGCTGAGACAAAGGCAGTGTTGGCGGCGAGCTTGGCTGCGACGAAGATAGAGTTGGCGGCGAGTCTGACTGTGACGTGGTCGGCACCGGTCATCACCATCGTTGATTTCTAGGATGGACATGGTTGAAGAGAGAAGCTCTCTGTTATGTGCGCAGGAGGGTCCCTGTTATGTGAGCAGGAAGGAGACGGAAAAGAGTGGTTAAATGAAGTCAGATTTCTGGAAAATTAAAAACCACTCATATATTTGCCTTTTGAAAGTGTGTGACTAATATCTACGCCATTATTTCTTAATACTCCCTAAAAAAATTCCTGATTTAATTTGAATTAAATTTAAGAAATTAATATTAAATTGAAAATGTATGATTGTGATTGAGCAAATAAGTGTGTAGGGAAAAATGCTATATAATCTAAAAAAAATAGGCCACTTAAAGTTAATAACATCTATTTTCGTTATTGAAATACGTAGCACTTTTTTGTTAATATAAAATCCATCAAATTTTAACTACTGTATACAGAGTATAAACTTCCTAATTATGGTTGCAAATACAGTTCTTCTATATTATCACATCATAATAATTGGACACCAAGTAATCTTGGTGGTAAACGGTGGTGCTAATCACATTCATTGACTCCAATATTTCAGAGAAACCGGCAAATGTTGGCAAATTTGTATATTGCTGCTGCCACATGAAATTAGAAGAAAATATTGCAGCATGATCAGTTTACAATACTGGAAGAAAATTGCAGACTAAGAAAGATACTTCACGGGTGAAGAAACTGACTAAGGTTTATAACGAGCAAAGTACACCGGTGAATTTTAATAAAAGCTATCTACCTAATTTTTGTTAATCCATAATATTAACTTAAACACACATATTTAATTATGCACATACATCCAATTTTCTCATAAGGGTAAATGAATACTTCCTCCGTTCCTTTTTAATTGCAACAGTCAACATTTCACGTTTGCCAACGCACAAGTTTGACCATTAATATCTTTCATTCCTTATTAGTAAAAAAATTCAAAAAATTCATATTTTGAAAATTTAGAATGAGAAGAATTTAATAATATTTTTTTATAAAATTATTTATAATACATTAATGAATAAAATATAGTCAAAGTAGAATATGTGAATAGTGCAAAAAGTCCAATGTTGCGATTAAAACAGAACGGAGGATAGTATTAAATTATTAATCAAACAAAATTTTCCAAAATGAAAAATGGGAAGAATTTATGGGACAACCAAAAAGTAAGTGGTAAGAATTTCTTGGGATGAATAGAATAATCATTTAACGTTTAGAATAAGATGCTAAAGTTTTATTTGATAAATAACTTAAAGATGATGTATATAACTTTAAGATTTATTTAGGGTATAGGCCTTGTTTGACAATCAACTGTTAGTTGTTATTTGTTAGCTGGTTATGACAAGTGATTGACAATAGCTGGTTGTGTTAGCTGTTTTAGTTGGCTGATTATGTTAGTTTATCGTTAGCAAATGTTTGGTAAACCAGCTGTATAAGAATAGTTGTTTGAATGTAAAAAGACATATTAGGACATTAGTATTTAATCTAATTTCTTCTTAAGCATTTCAAAATTATACGTTGTATTTTTTATTGCAAACAAATTATATACTACGTATTAAAAAGGAATTAGGTCAAAAACAAAACAAAAAATATTATCAAGAGATAATTTAATTTATCAATTACCCACCTTGAGTTTTGTGAAATATGCTGGCCGACACATTATATGAGTATAAGTGGAAAATGAGACATTTGTTTACAATAGTCTGATGGAAACTTTCACATTGATAATCAAAGAAAGATAGCATCGGCGATCAATCAAGAGCTAGGTTCGGCGAGAGAAGAAGAAGAAGCTGGAGTGTTTGGGTGAAAGTGCAGAAGTGATTCTGGTGCTCAAATTTGCTCCTAGAATCAGTTTTTTTAGAAGCGGGGAGTGATCAGCTTCTGAAAACTGATTTTGATTCTGCTTCTGCTTTAAAAAAAACAGAAGCAGAATCAGTTCCAAACACCCCCTAAATAGAGAATAATGAAGGGTAAAAAAGAACTCACAAGCATCAGCCATAGCGAAACGCTGCTACCCTCAATGTTTCCGTTTTCGGCTTATAGACTTCAACCAGCCAGAGGAACCAGCTCATTACCAA
Organism: Cuscuta epithymum; assembly: GCA_945859915.1. Lineage (NCBI taxonomy): Eukaryota > Viridiplantae > Streptophyta > Magnoliopsida > Solanales > Convolvulaceae > Cuscuta > Cuscuta epithymum. The sequence continues at coordinate 1,027,260 of CAMAPF010000999.1, forward strand.
ACAACATTGTCAGCTTCGTGAACAGTCAAACCAGTTAAATTTGGTCAAAGAAGCTAAAAATCGGTTGATAAGCCGTTTTCCAAACACAGCCATAAAGTTTAGGTTTTGCCAATTTATAATAATAAGATGTTAATTTTATAATATTAAGAAAGTTGATTATACGGAGTAATAAGAAATTATGTAAATATACAATTTATAATAATAAGATGTTAATTTTATAAATTTAAGAAAGTTTATTAAGTTAAACTATACAAGGATATTGTTTATAGTTTAACGTTTAGGATTTAGGGTATATACTACTCCGTATATAGGTTTAGCCAATTTATAATAATAAGATGTTAATTTTATAAATTTAAGAAAGTTTATTAAGTTAAAAACTTGTCATATAATAGAAATTGTAAATATCATAGAAAAAGTATAACTAGAAAGTATGAGAGAAAATATGAAATGTATGATAGATGATGAAGAGGGATAAAATTAAGGGAATTTATATATTATTGCATGAAAGATTTTCATAACAGTAAAGTGTCTCGTGTAATAAAATATTATTCTAAAAATATTGCATGTCAACAAATTTTGCCTACGGTCTTATTTGCAAAATTTTGATTTATTTCATTGAGAACAATAACAATGAACCGATCATAGTTCAGATTATTACAACTAGATATCCACATATCTATATAATATAATAAAGCAAACCCTTGGAGAACTCTTTGGAGGAATTCATGACATGTGGCAACATCCTTTGTGTTAAAAAATGGCATGTGGCAACACAATAAATTCAAGAAAAAACTATTCAACTTCAAAAACTCTACTCTTATGTATTCCAATGTTATATACTCCGTATATGTATTTATATTTATAGATGTGTATATATAAATATAAATAATAAGTATATTTGAAAATAATTTTTGTAGTAAAATATAAATAAATATTTATATTTAAATGGACAGAAAAAGGTTGAATTTATTTAAAAAGGAAATGTCACTGCATTTTTTATTTCTGGTAACACATATTTCTACATCACATAATGCACAATTTTCAAATCTAACGATCCGGGTCAATGTTTCAGTTCGTTCATTCTCTTCATAGAATGCATTCTCATTTGGTCACCCAAATTATATATATAAGAAACTAAAATACGTACTAAGCACACAATACTTGATAAGTTTAATTTAAAATATTATTAAATCATTGTTATACAAAAATTTGATAACTATTAAATTGTACTACCTCTGTCCCACTAACATTGAGACATTATGTGGTGACACAATTATTAAGAATAATGAGTTTATGTAGTTGGCATGGAAGTGATAAAGTAAGAATCATTTAAAATCACACAAACATTACCTAATTTTGTATGAGACAGTGTTAGAGGGACGTATCGAAAGAGAAAGATAAGAGAATCTTAGCGGGACGAAGGGAGTATCTCTCAAAAACACTCATTGTACAAAAACAAAGATGCAAATTACATCTTTTGAGTAAACATTTGTAAACAATAACTATTAATGGTTAAGAAATTATTTTCAACAATAACATAAAAAATATGCTAGAGTAATTTTTTTATAGTAGTTTATTTGAATAATTATTATATATAGAAATTATAGATCAACAAGGATTGTAAAATAATAAGTATATATGAAAGTAATTTTGGTAGTGCACCATCAATATTGAAGACAAAAAAATTAAAAAATACATGTTTATATTTTGGGTTAGTCGCAACCTGCATTGCTCAACTCACGTAACATGCAACCCATGCAAGTTGACCCACGAAATCCGTGAGTTCATTGGATAAAAAGTGACAACTCTTACCCACCGTGAAATGGGCTAGCCCTAAGGACTTTAACTCATTTTGACATCTCTATCCACAGTCAAATAAATTTTCTTTTAAACCCTGATTGACGAATTCACATACAATTCACTTCTCTTACAATTTTAATAAAAACTTTAAGCGCATATTTTGCCGTGCGGTGCACGGGTACACATACTAGTATATAACTAGACTAGAACAAACGGTGACAACTGACAAGTCAAGTGAAATTATTATTGGCAGACGGTGCCTATAGTGACCATGATGCTGACTTTGAACTTTGAAGTAGTTCCATCAATGGCCATATTCCCCACCCTGACTTCCATTGTTTCCCTCACATCTCTCTCCTTCATAATGTTTCTGTTCTCTGGGACATCTGGTGGAAGTGAACTAATTACACGAGAAGGCACAGGGTGCGTTGGACCTCCAATTAGCCATGGGTGGTTAAGACACTGTGCTGCCGTGGGTCTTTTCTCTGGTACAAAATCAAGTATGGGGACAAGAAAATCTGACATCTCGGTTGCATCTTTCTCAGTGAACTCAAATTTTTCCATGAGCACCTTGGTTATCGGCCAGAACCGCAACCGTCTCATGTGCCTCAAGTCTCCATATCTATTAAAGAACTCCCATGAATAGCGCCCCCCCTAACGCAATCTTTCGCGGCATCATCCCAAGAAGCTCCATCATTAAGGCCAAGTGATCCTCATCTCTGTCATAATTGTCACCACTATGAGGATAAAAAAGGACATCTCCCGTTGCCATCTCAAAACAAATGCAAGCGAAGGACCATAGATCTGCAGAAGTTGAATATTTGGAACCCCAGGATCACTTCTGGACATCTATATTGCCTAGTCTGGATATTGCTTGTAAACTGTTTATAAGTCCAACACGCATTCCCAAAATCGACCAATTTGCATTTGAGTTCCACTTCAGCTAACAGCTTCTGCCTTATCGAACGGCTGCCTCTCTTATGTTTCTGAATTCCTTGGTTCCCGTCTATTAAGTTTCCGATGGTTTTATTGGGTACGTCTTCTTGGGATTTACACTCAGTTTGATCATCATTTAAGTCCCCGTCTGGATTTTCATCATGATTAGAATGTTCAGGAGTACCTACTTCATTATCTGGATCCAGTTCATCAGAAGCTTCTTTTCCAGCACAACTTTGAGCAGCTCTCTTAGCTTTGCTCCGGATTTTCTTCTTCTGGTTTTTTGTCAGATCACCATTTGAGCTCCTACTCTCCTTTAAAGACCCCGTCTCTGAGACAACCTTGTTTTTACTGGATGGGAGAATGAGTGACGCACAAGACTTTATTGGATCTTTGGCTGGATCAATCATCGACAGAAGCAAAATGTTTTCTGGCTTTAAGTCTGTGTGTATTATAGAGAGTTCACGATGAAGATAATCTAGACCCACTAGAATGTGGGCACAAATTTCCTTCACCTTGTGAAGAGGAGTCCCTCGATAGTCTGAATACTTGATGAGGGTCAGCAGATTATCACCCAAGTACTCAAAAACCATGCAAACGTGTTGGCCATTGGGGCCTGAATGTTTAAAGTTATCCAGTAACTTCACAACACACTTTGTATCATCAGGGTCCGCTTCAGCTATTTGCTTTAGTATTGTTAGGGGTGAGCAAATAACCGATACAACCGATCTAACCGAAAACCGATGACCGAACCGACCGAAAAATTCGGTTTTCGGTCGGTTATCGGTTGTTAAAAATTTAAACTTTCGGTTTTTCGGTTAATCGGTTATTATTCGGTTATTGTTATCGGTTATTGGTCGGTGACCGATAACCGACCAAAATATATAAAGCTTTACTAAAAACACTATTTGGGGTAGTTCCCGGTAGAATTTTTTAATGAAATTTTATGAGCATGTTCCTTATGAAATATAGATTATCTCCACTAAATTTCACCTTAAAATTCAATCGGGAAGTCAGTTAAATATTTTTTTTCAATTTACAGCGCCAAAATACATAAAAACGCAATATTTTTCAAAAATTTATTTAACTAACTTCCGGATGGAATTTAAAATTGAAATTTGGTGGAGATTATATACACTTCAGTAGGAATATGCTTATAAAATTTCATAAAAAAATTCCACCGGGAACCACCTTAAATAAAAAAAATGCTAAATATTTCTACATGTTCGGTTATGGTCGGTTTTTTGGTTACCGACCGAAACCGAACTTCGGTTTTTCGGTCGGTTAGAGTTATACTATCGGTCGGTTATCGGTCGGTCATTCCAATTAAAATTTTTGGTCGGTTATTCGGTTATCGGTCGGTTATTTGACCGACCGACCGAATGCTCACCCCTAAGCTGTATTGTAATTTCATCCATTGCTGCTTCAGTATAATGCTGAGCACTCTTTTGAAATTTCAGGGCCACATATTTGGATTTTATAGTGTCCCAAGCTAGCCAGACAGTGGAGAAGTGACCCCAACCGAGCTTGCTCTGGACTATGTAACGCCCGTGCTTAAATGTATCTCCAATTCGGACAGCGTGGTAGCCTCCGCGTCTGTAGTCTTCAGTCCCCTCATCCTCCGATGTGTAGTCACTAGTCTCACTCCGATCATCTCCATTCCATCCCTCTCTCTCCGCCATAGTTGACAGGTCGGAGCTCCGGCAGGTCGATCCGGATAAGGAATGAAATGTTGTTATTGGAGAAGGCAGTGCTTGAAAGTGTTAGAGAGAGAAAGGGGAGGAGAGTAATTCATCCATTCTTTCTTGCATAGTTATGCTTTTCTGAAATGTAGCATATTCACATATAAAAACGTCTCTTAGGATGTAAGATTTGCAAACTATTTTGTCTTAAAAATTGATGGAAATGGTAGTGCTTAAAATATATTCACATGCCAGGAGGAAACTGGGATGAGTACGGGGCATTGTCTTGTACAATCGGAGATTCAGGACAGAACGAGATTGATGGAGGCAAAAAAAGTGGGTGTACATAGACAAATTGAGAAACGGGAGTTTGGTACACTGATTTATCTCATTAACAATCACAATATTACACCTAACGTCCAAGTTTAGTTAACTGGAAATAGTAAACAAAGATGCATCAATCAGGCCATGTTACAAAAATGGCCAAACACAGGTTAGACTGAAGGCCTATGTATCAAAGGCATGTCTTATTGTCACACTTACACGCTTTGAAATTCGGTAAACACTTAAATGCATGTTGCCGTAAAGTATCTTTTTTTACTCCCGGGGGCGTCTGGGGGAGGGGGCTTGGAGTAATCAGGGCCGAAATTCACTCCATTGAGTTTCGAACCCGAGACCTCCCGTAAGGGAGAGTGAGTCGGCGACCAGCTGGACTAGACCGCTTCCTCGTTGCCGACTTGCCGTAAAGTAACTTATTCATTTTTATTCCAACATCATTTTGACCGAAACAAGATGCTTGTGTTCGGTAACGCGTTGGGATTCTGCAAAATACGTCTCCACATCATCAGGGTCTTCAACATCTTTATGTATGTATGTACTTAATCAAATTATAAGTAAATAAAAATGTGTGTGCAACTGTGCATACATATGTAGAGAAAAATTCTCGTCAGATGCGCCACTTTTATCATGAAAGATACATCTTCACTTGAACTCCCGTCATTCATACCTTCACCACAGAATGTAGCCATGCAATGTTTTTGAAATACATAAATAATAAATAGGCAGCAAATAACGCATTAAGACAAAAAATAAAATATATGTCAAATATTATCTCTATATTACCTCTACATCAGTTTATAAAAAAAGGCCCGGGTTCCCCCCCCCCCCCCCCATCTCTCAAGGTCTCATCGTTGGACCCTACAAGAAAGACCTAAAAATAAACCAAAAATGAAAATTGTTGTCATGTTTTCACTTTTTTATACATAGGAAGGGATGTCATGTTTTCACTACACATTCTTGAAATCAGAAACGGTTTTGTCCATTTATAATTGAGTTACACAGGTAGTGAATGTAACTCCTGTAGAAAAAGAAAACATTCCGCTTTGGGCTTATACATAAACATCGCCTCTGGAAAATGGTCATTGATTCCAAGACCACAAATTTTAAAGTTCACCCTTTCTCCGCCTATTGAGTTTGGTGAAACTCAGATATGATAAAATAAAGCAAATTTAAAGACAGTTTGTTCCTTCTCCAGAACATCATATATTTGGTTCTTCAGAATAGAAATAAATTATTGCATCAGTCCCAAAAGAAATAGTCCCTTGCCAAAAAAATCTTAGACCTTTAAGAAGGGTCAGATTCCAACAAAGATGTAAAATTCAGTAGAGCAAACAAATAACTTAAAAATACAAGTAGGACTGACAAAAATTTAAAGGTTGTGTATCTCGATGAAAGAAAACTTTTTTGGAGACGGAGGCAATATACATTTAGTCACATCACTCAGTCACATCACATGACATGAATCGAAATATGAATATCGCTACTGCTTGATTTTCAAGGTAGAAAGAGAAGGAGAGTTAAGGTACAAGGGGAGCCAACGATAAAGTGGTGGAGGCTCGAGGGGAATCTCCAACAAACTTTTGCACAGAAAATGTTGGAGGAAGATGTATGGTCCATTGATAATGACGCACATGTGAATGATGTGTGGTTATCAATGGAGTCCACCTTTAACAAAGTGGCGAAAGAGATACTTGGAGAATCTAAAGGGTCTACCACCAAAAAAGGACACATCTTGGTGGAATGATGAGGTAAAACAAGCAATAAGGATCAAAAGGGAATGCTATAAGAAATTGGGCAAAAGTTGGAGCGACGAGAACATAGAGGAGTACAAGGAGGCTAGAAGAAGAGCAAAGATAGTTGTAAAGGAAGCAAGAGGAAAAGTGAACAAAGAATTGTATGCAAAATTGGACTATAAGAAAGGAGAAAAAGATATTTACAGACTTGCTCGTCTTCGTGACCGTAGGACTCAAGATATCAGAAAAGTTAAGTGTGTGAAAGATGTCGATCAAAGGGTACTAATGAAGGACGGGGAGATAAAAGAGAGGTGAAGGTCATACTTTGATACACTATTCAACGGGAACAAAGCGCAAGACATCGGTGATTTGACCATACCAGATTGTATGGTAAATCGTGATTTTGTGAGAAGGATCCAAACAACGGAAGTTAAAGAGGCTCTGAGGAAGATGGGGCGGAAGAAAGCAGTGGGTCCAGATGGCATACCGGTCGAAGCTTGGAGAAGATTGGGAGAGAGAGGCATCGAGTGGTTAACAAGTTTCTTCAACATGATTTGGAGAAACAACAAGATGCCAACGAGTTGGAGGAAGAGTACTCTTATCCCCTTATTCAAGAATAAAGGTGATGTACAAGAATGTGCCAACTATCGAGGGATTAAACTTATGAGTCACACCATGAAACTTTGGGAGCGAGTGGTTGAGCAAAGACTTCGAAGAACTGCAAAGATTTCAGAGAATCAATTCGGTTTTATGCCTGATCGCTCAACAACTGAGGCCATTCGCCTTCTTCGGAAACTTATGGAGAAGTATATAGACGCTCACAAGGATCTGCATTTGGTGTTTATTGACTTAGAAAAGGCTTATGATAGGGTACCTCGAGAAGTTCTTTGGTGGGCCTTAACTAGTAAAGGCATATCACGCAAGTATATCAGCATCATCATGGATATGTATGAGGATTGTACTACAAGTGTCTGTACTGGTGTAGGGAGGACTGTGGAGTTCCCTATTACTATCGGAGTGCACCAAGGATCGGCTCTGAGCCCTTTCTTGTTTGTTATAGTCATGGATGAACTTACGAAATCAATTCAAGACGAAATACCTTGATGCATGATGTTTGCCGACGATATTGTATTAATTGATGAGACGCAATCAGGTCTTAAAGCAAAGTTGGAAGTATGGCGAGAAACATTGGAGAACAAGGGTTTCAGACTAAGTCGGGGCAAGACAGAGTACATGGAGTGCAAGTTTGGTGGAGGTAGAAGCAGTGGTAATAGTGGAATTACTTCAAATGGTAAGGAGATACCGGTCAGTGATATGTTTCATTACTTGGGCTCCATAATTCAGAAGGACGGTGAGTTAGATGGAGATGTATCCCATAGAATCAGAACAGGGTGGATGAAGTGGAAGAGTGCGTCAGGATTTCTATGCGATAGAGGTATGCCGACTAGACTGAAGGGTAAATAAGTTTTATAAGACAGTAATTAGGTCTGCATTACTGTATGGCGTAGAGTGTTGGGCGGTGAAACAATGTCACATTCAAAAGATGAGTGTGGCAGAGATGCGCATGCTGCGTTGGATGTGTGGGCATACTAGGAAGGACCACGTGATGAATGAGACAATTAGACAAAGGGTGGGAGTAGCACCTATTGAAGACAAGATGCGGGAGTCGCGCCTACGGTGGTTTGGTCATGTGCGTAGACAACCGAGTGATGCACCTGTCAGACGAGTTGAGATGTGTGGAGAAGAGGCAGGGAGGAGAGGGAAGGGAGGGAGAGGAAGACCCAAACAGACGTGGGTTAGGGGAGTCCGAAGTGATATGCTTTTTCTTGGGTTAGATGAGGGTATGACTTTGGAGAGAGCAAAGTGGAGGGCGAGTATTCGTGTGGAGGAGTGATTTCGTATTTTCTTTTCCCCTCATTTTTTCTTGTTTTTTTATTCTTTTATCCTTATACATATAAACATTATTTTTATCCTTTTTATTCTATCAGTTTTAGGTATATTCATTTTTTTATCTTTTTCATAATAGCTTATCTTTTTATCTTTATTTTCATTCTTTTCCTTTTGGTGGTGATATCATGTATCGATTCATGTTAGCCGACCCCAATATCTTTTGGGAATAAGGCTTGGATGTTGTTGTTGTTGTTGTTTGGAGGCAATATACATTTGGTTCTTCAGAACAGAAATCTATAATACACCATTGTGATAGAATTTATTTCCATGTATACTTTGGAATACTTCTTCCTCTCATACATCCTATAACTACTCACTATTCCTAGTTAAGGTATTCATGAACAAGTTGCAAAGTGAACAACTTTGATGGATTTCATTGAATAAACCTCAATTGCTTACTTCCTTACCGTAATCTTTTCTGTTGAACCAGAAACAGAACTGCTTCTTCCTTCCACCATCTCGATCTATAACTCAAACAACTGCTGACATAGTGAAAAGGGATACAATTCCAGGAATCAAGGCAGGGTGTCTACAAAAAAAATGTACCATGAACTTCTTAAAGTTGCATGAGGATTCTTACAGAGTTACAGTAAGCATTTCAAAATATAAAACCCCATTTTGTTAACACTAGATGCTACACTTTCTTTTTCTATCCCTTCTTTGATATTGATACATCCTGACAAAGAAAATGCAACAGCTACGTGGACAGTAAAGTCATCCTACTGAAAATACAACAGAAATTGACCTAAATAGGAGTAAAAACGTTTTGAAATTCCAAAATAGGAGTATCATGTTTTTTATTCCCTAAATAGGAGTAAATTTCTGCCAAGTTTGGCATTACAAGGCTTTTAAACATGACATTTTCTTCCAAACTTGGCAGATTACTCTTATTCAAGAAATAAAAAACATGATACTCCTATTTTGGAATTTCAAAACGTTTTTACTCCTATTTAGGGAATTCTCTCAAAATACAACAAGTATAACCCCTCTCGAGACTGGTTTTGTGGATCCCTATGAATAATAGCCAGATAAGGCTTATGATATATTCCCTCCGTCAGATTATTTTCTTCCCGTTTTCTTTACAACCACACAATTTCACTTTCGTAATAACCATGCCAAGTCAAACTAGAAAGAAAGCTTCGGGACGGAGAGAGTATATCTTAGCATTGATGTTCTATGTATCCCATTTTGATGTTAATTAAAATATACTATTAAACAACATCACGAGTTTGGGCATGGACAACCGAATTCATTAATTTCTTCATTGTCAAGAAAAAAGGCTTGAGCACCTTGAGACATCAGTTATTTTCTCGGTTAATGGTAAAGATATTTGAGTTGTTTTGAATCAACCACAAGTTCAAAGGCACTTCACAAACACTTTTTAAAACATACTCCTTTACCGTTCATGGTTTTGAAATATTAGTTCCACCATTTGCATATGAACAGCAAAAGATCTACATAAGAGTTGAAGTTCTCCGATGTCAATTCAGTTGGGTTCTGCTATCAAACATCAATGGTTCAACTTGAAGTAAGATAGAAGTCAGTCAAGTCATATGATACTTACTTTAATTGCAATCTTATGGCATACTTGGACCGTGGCCTTCAATTTATATTTCGAGGTGAGTCAAGTCACATGATATTTACTTTAATTGCAATCTTATGGCATACTTGGACCATGGCCGTCAATTTATATTTCCAGGTGTTTGAAGAATTGAACAAAGAGATGCCTGAGATAAGATTATTATACTTAAAAACCAGTGAACAGAGGGTAAAGAAATGAACTTATATATTATTATAGACTACAGTTTTTGCCAAGAATACTGCCAAAGCACATGCGAAAATTGAAATTCTACCAGAACTTTTTACAGCATGCTCTTAAAATGAAAGAATAATTCACACTTTGGCCATGCATATATTACAATCCTTAACCATGGTACTGTGCATTTAAAATAAACTAAAGAATGCATAAGAACCAAATATGCAAAATCTGTTTAAAGAACAAAAGCACACCTTAACGTTAAGTATTGCTAAGAGGTCCTTCAATCTTTAATGCCTGGCATCACTGCTATGACCCCCAGTTAGCCATATATCCGAAATTGGATAAGCCCCCTACATCCAAATGTAGTGAAATATTAGAATTCAAATTTGAGGTTAAAGAAGATAGTACTCCCTCCGTCCCGCTATGATTGTCTCATTTTACCATTTCGGTCCGTCCCACTAAGATTGTCTCATACCTTATTTGGTAAAGTTTGTGTGGTTCTAAAACATTCTTACTTTATTCTTACTTTATCAATTCAATATCAACCACATAACACACTTTTATTAATAACCGTGTCACCTCCTTTTGTCCCAAACTTAGGGGGACGGAGGTAGTATTTATTAATTTAGGATAAATAGCGCCCCCCTGAAAAAATAGATAAATAGAGGAAAGAGCATAGAGAAAAGGCAGAATGCACCTTACACATCACATTCTGGCTTCGCGAGTTGCGTATGAAGAATGTGGGATTATCTCATGAATTTGGTAATTGAGCAAATGTCCCTCTGTTAGGAGTACAGCCACCAACCATCATTCTTTCATAGACTGCAAATGCTCGGTCAGTTTCACCCGACAAGCTATACCCTTTAATTAGAGCATTATATGTAAAAATATTAGGTTCAAGACCCAGATGCTGAAGTTCTTCATACAGTTTCCCTGCCTCTTCCATCCTTCCAATCATTCCAAGATTGAAGATTAAAGAATTATATGTATAAAGGTCAGGAGTGACTCCTTTGTTTCCCATCTCATCAAGAAGACATAAGGCTTCCTTGAACTTCCCCACCTTTCCAAGGCCATTGATCATAAGATTGTATGAAACTAAATCAGGATTGATGCCTGAGGATTTCAATTCCTCAAAGTAGTGCATGGCATCTTCCACTTTTCCAGCCAAGCAAAGGCAATCCACAAGAATGGTATAAGATTTTAAATTTGGTCTAATGCCTTCTCTGATCATTTTCTCAAACAGATGGCAGGCAGTTTCCAGATCGCCTGCCTTTCCAAACCCATTTATGAGAATATTGTAAATGGCAGGGTTAGGATTGCAACCATAGTTTGCCATTTCGTCAAAGAAATTCTTTGCATCATCAAACCTCTCAGCCTTCAAAAGACCATTTATCAGTGGACCATATGTACAAGGAGTGGGAGAAAAGCCACCACTGACAAGATCATAATAAAAATCTAGTGCTCTCTCTAACTTACCTAACTTCACCATACCAGAGATAAGTATATTGTAAGTTATGGCAATGGGCTTACATCCTCTGTGAAGCATTTCTTCATACAGTTTGAAAAGTTCATCAATATTTCCAGACTTCCCAAGATGATCGAGCAACACGTTGTATGTGAAAACATCTGGGGAACAACCTGCATTTTTCATCTCCCTGAACACATCCCATGCCAGCTCTGGAAGATGAGCATCAATAAGCCCCTCAATCAGAGGATAATACGATTTTATAGTTGGACAAATTCCAAAAGATTTTGTAACCTTTTCAAAGACACGATGAGCATCAAGAGCTCTCTTTTTCTTACACAGTGACCTTATCAAAGATACCATAATCATTTCACTTTTGCAGATACCCTTATATGTCAGCATTTCTATAAACAACAAAGAATATTCTGATCTTGTTTCATTCACAAATCCATCGCAAAGACTTCTCCAGAAAGAATCATTTGACCAATGTGGCCTTTTCCAAACAAAATCCTCGGCAATTTTAACAGCATACTCAACGGAGCCATCTTTTACAAGGCTGGAAACAATTATGTTAATGGTCACACAGTCTGGCTGGAAAATCTTCTTCATCTGGTTGAAAAGCCAAAATGCTTCACGGACCCTTTTCTCTTTAGCCAATCCATCAATGACAGTGTTATAGGTAAAAATATCAGGATTGCAGTTCTTTATTGTCATTTCATAAAGCATCTTCATGGCTGTATCAACCTCGCCGTTCTTACAAAGACAGTCCAGAAGAGTATTATAGGTTATTGTGTTTGGAAAACATCCCTCTCTGCCCATGCTCTCAAATAATTTAAAAGCCTCTTTAACTCTACCTTCCCTTCTAAGTCCAGCCAAGAGTGTGTTATAAGTCACTATCGTAGGAACAAGTTTCATATCCTTCATTCTATGAAAAAAATTCCAAGCCTCATCAGTTCGACCATCCTTATAAAGCATGTCAATCAATGAATTGACTAAAACCACATCAGGCTCACATTCATTTTCCATCATCTCATGTAGCAAGTGAATGGCTTCATCAGTTTTCCCAGCACTGTTGTAGCACATCATCATAATGTTATAAGTTATAGAATCTGGAACTTGACCACTCTTTTTAATTCCATAAAAAAAACTCTTAGCCTCCCTGAACCTGCCAGATTCTACCAGGCTATACAAAGAAGCATTGAAAGCTACGAGATTTGGCACAACCCCATGAACTCTCATCTTCTCAAACATCTGAAGTGCTTTATCAGGATCTCCAACCTTTCCATAATAGTCGATAAAGAGGACATACGTGAAACAAGTACGCTGAATTCCAAAAGACTCCAAATTATCGAACAGTCGCGTCGCCTCATCCACTTTATTCATTCTTAGAAGGCCATTAATCAGTGAGTTGTAAGTATGAAGATTAGGTGATACTCCCTTCTCTTTCATAGCATCTAAAGTGGAAAAAGCCTCATCGACCTTCCCATCTTTACACAATGCATCAATTAGTATCGTAAAAGTAACAACATCTGCTCCATAGCCATCAGCTTCCATCATTTTAAAAAAATCTCTCACAGAATCCAAGTCCCCAGAGTCACTAAACCTGTCTAGCAGTGTGATATATGTGACTCGATCAGGTTTCTGGCTAACCGATTTCATTTTAGCGAAAATTTCTTTTGCAGTGTCAAGTTTTCCTGCAATACAAAGAGAATCAATTAGAACTGTATATGTGATGACGTCAGGCGTGCACCCCTCATTTTCCATTCGCTTCAATATAGTACAGGCATCATCGATTTTTCCAGCTTTCCCGAGCACTCTTATACAGATGGTAAAGGTGTAAATGTTAGGTTTCAATCCTAAATCATCCATCCCGTTTAATAAACTCAGGAGTGTCAGGGTGTCTTTTCTCTTCCCACAAGCAACCATTAATGCCGAGTATGTCTTAAGGCTCAGCTTAATTCCTTCTGAAACAGCTCTTCTATAAACTTCTAAAGCTTCCTGAGTTAATTTAGCTTGAAGCAGTAAGTGTATTAATCCATTATAGGAATAGGCATTTAAAATAAAACCTTCTCTTCTCATCCCCTCTAGAGCAAATGGTGCTTGTCTTAACCCTCCCCTAATGTGAAGACCTTTAAAAATCGTCAAATACGTCTCAAGATTCCTATATATGATCTGTTTCTGCATTACATCAAACACCGTAGCCATATCATTGACCCTCCCATGAATCCTCAAAAGCTCAAGCATGTAATTACATGTTTCTGTGGTATGAATCACCCTAGGCAGTTTAACAACAGACATAAACATAGAAAAAGCCTGGCTCGGATTTGATAACGACTTCAGGATCTCAAACACTTCTTCCGAGGAAACACCACTCCTTAGATTCTCAGACGAAGAGTTCGTCTCATTCTGGTTCTGGAAGACACCCTCATTTTCAGTTTTCTTCCAATTGCCTACAGAACTAGGCTCGAAACCCTTCAAAGCTTTAAACTTTCTGCCGCCAGCTCTTCCATTACTCATGGAAACACACATTGACAGGAAGCTATTATTACCTGGAGTAGACTCCGCTACGGATATACAATCGTAATAAGCGCAAAAGAACCTTGAGGAATGAAGTACAACCACAGCCATATTTTAAAATGAACTTCAGAAGATCGAATGCTTGGATTCAATCACTTATCTGAAAGCCAGAGATAAACTTACAGAGCAAACATTTAGAAAACTAACAATGAATCTATGGCTGAAAGAAACGAGATAATAGGCTTATCTGTAGTCTGTACACTGGGAATTAAGTGGTTATGTGTAATGGGAGAGCAATTTTGTTCGAGGAATGGGTAGCAATTTTGTTCGAGGAATGGGTTTTTTTGGTTAGGTTTTTACCTAAAACCAAATACAGAACTAAAGTAAAAGTTCGGTACGGTTTCGGTTCAGTTTTACACTCCAAAACTCAGAACCACGGTTTGATTGGTTCGGTTTGTTTCGGTTCGGTTTCGGTTCTTTCGGTTTTTTACCAAAAATTTGTCATTTGATTTAAAATTGATATAATAGTTGGAGGGATCGAATATATTACATAAAAAAATACAAGCATACTAGAAAAAATGAAGTAAAAATAAGAATAAATAAACATGTCTTGAATTATATGAGTATGCAGGAGAGATATAAGTGTATATATTCTTAATTTACATTGTTTGTGACTAGTTTGAAAAAAGTTCATGAATACATACATCATACTCTCTCCGACCCCTAACTTTGTCCCGTTTTACTTTTTTCGACCGTCCAATTAAGTTTGTCTCATACCATATTTGGCAATATTTGGGTAGTTACAATTCATTCTTACTTTATTCACACTATATCAACTAGTATTGTACCGTGCGATGCACGGGACAATAATATGTTTGTATTTTTGGGGTGATTATTTTAAAGTAATTATAAAGATATGCTAATAGTCAAGTTCCTTAGAAATTAGAATGATTTAATGTTAAAAAATACTCCTTACACGTATAAATAAATATTGCGATAAAATAGTACTCCGTATGTGTTGGGGGTTGAATTTAAAAAAAAATCACCAAAATGACCAAATGCTGGAAAGTGAATACAGTACTTAAATATAAGAACCTATTATTCAATTTCTTGACATCTCCCCTACTCCTAGAGATGGCAATTGTGACCGATCCGATGGATACCCGCACCAAACCGCTCCGGTCAAAACGGGAAAAACCGCTTTGACCGGGTAACGGGTACGGGGCGGGGAATACCCGTTTTGTTTTTACGGGTAATGGGGCGGTCACGGTTTTATACATGCCCGCCCCATTACCTGCCCCGTACCCGCCCCATTTATTTTTTAGTTATATTTTACTACATTCTTATCTATTATTTGTCCCACAACTAATAAAAGATGATATTTTTCAATTTTCATTGGTATATATGGATAATAGATGTACTAACTATATAGTGTATGAATTTTGTTCATAATAGATCTTAATAGTCTTTTTTTATTATAATCAGATTTTTTCCGTGATTAATTATTTTTCAAATCAAGTATTTTTATGTTTAAATTAATTTAGGTTGTTTTCTTTCTCGTTTTGTAGATATACGAAACTTTAAAATGACGTCTGAGTCTAAAGTCGTCTAGGTGATGCCATTTTTCACCTTTTAAAATATTATTTTTATATTAAAATATCAATGACCCATTTAATAAAGCGATTACGCGCGGTTACCCGCGGTTATACCCGTTACCCGTTGGGGCGGTTATGGTTTGGATAAAAAATACCCGTTGGGTAATGGGGCGGTTATGGGGCGGAGGAATTATCAAACGGGGCGGGTACGGTTATATGTAAAACCGTCCCCGATCCGCCCCGTTGCCATCCCTACCTACTCCGTATATTTAAGAACAGATAATTATTTTCTTAAAATCACGTCAAACTCATCGGGACGTGAGTACCATATACTTCTATATGAATTAAAGGTTGAAAAACAAAGTAGGCAATGTTTTACTGCATGAGTACCATATATATATTCTACTCCGTATAGCATATACCGGCTAACCGGCTTATCATTCATAAATTGTAAGTTTAATGTTGTGTCTGGTTGTGGCTTGATTTTTATACGAAAGAATGACTGCAATAACTCTACACGGATTTCATGAGACAAAAATAAGTCCAGAACTTTATTTTGACAAAAATAAGATTAAACTAAAATTAAATGTCTGATTTGCCCCTGAAGCCTGCTGGAGGATGAATAACTTCCGATGCGGCTCCTCATATCACACGCATATCTACGCATATCTACAGTAGCTTTCTCCTCCATGGGGTATAGCTCCCGATGTGGCTCCTGACCGGCGTTGCCTCCACTCCCATCTCCGCCGCCGTTGTAGTCTACTACACCGCCGTTCCGCCACCCAACAATTTTCTCCTTCTACTCTTTCTTTCCAAAGGCGAACAGAATCAGATTATCCCAAGCCAATCTAATTCAGACCTCCATCGAGGCAAATCTGGAAGGAGATGAAATCAGGGGAGGAAGATCACTTCCAGCGACGGCGAATCTGAGCAGTGGCGGCCGGAGGTAGACACGACGGCTACACCTTGGTTGAGGCTAGGGTTTTTGGGTAGGGTGGGCGGCGGATACGGTCTAGGGGGATGGGTTAATGGGGGCTGGAGAGGGGCACCGGGGGTTGGCCGTTGGGATGGGGCCTGGGTTGTTGGATCTGTGGAGCTGACGGCTGGGGAGGGGGGCTGGGCTGGTGGGGCTGCTGTTGGGAGGGTGTTGGCAGACTGTGGGTGACGTGGGGGCTGGGTGAGGCAGGGGTTGGGGTGTGGTGTTGGCGGTGGTGACCGGAGGTGTCTTTGGTCGGCGTGGTGGTATCGCGTAACTATTAATGGTGAAACCCGGTAATTTTAATCGGTGGAATTTTATATTCTGTAATTATAACCGGTTGAAATGAGTAACTGTAACTGATGAGTCAGGTAATTGTAACTGGATATTAAGTAAGTGTAATTGGTGGGTCGAGTAACTGTAACAACGGTAATAACTGGGCGGTGGTCATTGGAACGGTAGTAACTGAGAATGTAGTCACTGGAGCGGTAGTAAATGGAATGATGGTCACTGGAACGGTAGTAACTGAGACGGTAGTCACTGGAGCTGTAGTAACTAGAATGACGGTCACTGGAGCGGTAGTAATTGAGACAGTGATCACTGAAGCGATTAAAAATTAGGACAATTTTTTGCACAAATTTTGTTGTAATAATAATTTAAATTTAAGATCCTAATATTTTCATATCCAAATATGTATATTAAAAAAAGATTAAAACAAAAAGATGCATTGCTTTTTAGTGTTCGCATGTTACACCCAGGCATTTGCTGATTTGCATACTAACGGCGTAAATTACTTGAACGCATTTGGAAACGGAGTGTCCACTTAGGAATGGTACTTTCGGAAACTGAGTGTTTATTAATCATATTTTTGGAAACTAAAGAAGAAGTTCACTTTTTTGTCCATTACTTCTTTTTTATAATATTCAAGTCAAAACCTCTTTTTATACTACGCATTATACTATCTTATAATTATGTCATACTTTTAAGAATAAATAAATTACAATAATATATACGGATTTAACGCTATCTACGTCTATCGTCTATGGCTTTATGCATAAGATGATCAGAGCATAATACACATTTACACTATTACATCATATATACGACGTATAAGATCAGACCCCTACCATCAGGGGCGGACCCAGGAAGTTTATCTTGGGAGGATGGTAACTTAAAAAAATATTTTTTGGGAGGGCGAAAATTATTTTTTGGTATATATATACACTAAAAAAAAATTATTGGAGGAGCGACTGCCCCCATGGGTCTCTACTACGGTCCGCCCCTGCCTACCATGCATGAGATTTGAACAATCTTATTTTTAACTTGCCATGATCAAACATTAAGGCGGCGTATGTACCTATATGTGATTCTAGGAAGATACATCTATCTCATACGAAGTACTGTATTTGGCATCTACGGGGTATTTTTTTATTTGCAGGGTACTTCTTGTGTTGCTCATGGAAAACCAAACCTTTAAACCCCATTTATACTGGAATTATTCATGTCATTGATAAACAGATCGATGAAATAACACGTGTGTGATTGTAAATATACTCAAAATAATTTGATTAAGACGATGAGCACCTGAGGTTACCCGTAATAATTAAAATCCGCGGAGAACAAATGAATGTATAAAGGAGTGCAAGCACTTAAATACCGAGTAAATGACTTAGAACGACATGACGGTTTTACAATTTACAAATATGAAGCAGCGGTTAATGACCATGTGAATTGTTTAGGCGGGAACAATTATGGGACACACGTTTCCCTTTTTATATGTATATAGATTCAACATCAACCACACAATCTCACTTTTTCTTAAAATTCGTGTCACACTCCTTTGTCCCAAACATAGTGGGACGGAGGTAGTGATGGACCCGGGCCGGGCAAAGGCCCGGTCGGGCCTCGGGTCTGGTATAGGTAGGCCCGGGCTATGGCCGGTTCCGGTTCGGGCCGGGCCACCCGGCCGGGTCACGGGTCGGGCCACCCGCCGGGCCGGTTCAGTATATTTTTTTTTAAATAATTATATATTATACAAATTCCTATTAAAAACAAAGTTCACGTGCATTTATTTGAAATAGGAACTACATTTGAGAATTGAGAAAAAATTAACAATACGAAATACATTTTCTAATAAATATCAATTGGGATTTCCGCCGACGTTGGTTGTTGTTTTCCCTTTGTCACAGGACTTCACATGTTTTATTGGCATCCCGTATCCGTGTGAACGCCCCAAACAACAATCTTTCTTGCACCACTTGCAAGTTGTCCACCACAGTCCGGTCTTCGGGTCCTTCCACTTATCAAAATTGTTTTGCATAAGGGAAGATGTACTTTCCATCTTTAAAATGGTATATGTATAAGTAGGAATGTAGGATAATAAGAGAAGATGAAGATGAAGAAGAGTTGGAGAAGAGTTGGAGAAGAGGTGTAGAAAAATGTTAGAAAATAGATGTATTTATAGATGTTTTTGAACCCCACTCCCCACACCACCACCCCCGGGACCCCCCTGCCCCCCACCCAAAGCCCCAACGGCTATATAGCCGTTTGGGAGGTTTTGTTTGAAAAAAAATCATTTTTTTAAAGTTATACATATTGCAAAATAAGTTAATTAATTTAATGAGTTAAGTAAAGCTATTTGTACTTAGAAAAGTGGTTTGATTTATAATTCACAAATGTTACAAAATAGGTGTATAAGTATTTAAACAAATTACATATTGTAAATGTATTTTTAATTTAAAAACCGGCTTTAGATTTTAGGTTTACAATTTTAAGTCGTAAGTTTGTAACCAATTAATTAATTTGAGAAGTGCTACATATGAAAAAATGAACGCATATTTATTTGAAATATGAAGTACAAGTTTACAAATTAATTTGAAGTACAACTACAAATTTACAATTTTGAAATATGAAGTACAAGTTTACAATTTTGAAATATGAAGTACAAGTATAAATTAATTTGACAAGTGCTACAAAATACATTTTATAATAAATTCTAAAATACTAATCAATCGGAATCTCCGGCATAGGTAGAGCCACCATCGGTTGTTGAGTCATCCATAAAATCTTGGGAGGGGGTGATGCTCATTTCTTGAGTTCTACGTGCGGTCTTCAACCAATCGTGGTAACATATAAGCGTCTCAAGAGACTCCGCGCTCAATCTCGATCTAGCCGGTTTGTGGGTCCTTCCATTTATCAAAATTATTTTGCATTAGTTCAGATTTACTTTTTTTATTACCGGTGGCGGTTTGGGATGAGGCAGGCTGGTCGGTGTCGTGGCTGCCGGCACCCTCCTCCTCGGCCGTATCCGGTTCCATTTCCTCCGCATCTTCATCCTCAAGCTCCTCTTCGTCAATGGTCGTCGGGATTTGTTGTTGTTGTAGAAAGCGGTTATTATGTCGGGCCAATTCTTGTTGTAGTTGTTCTTCGGACATCGCATCTCCATCTCGCCTTTGGTAACCCGTTTCAAAATCATCTCGGCTTTGAGATGAAGAGCCGGCATGTTCTTTACCTTTGCGAGATTTCTTCCTCCCAATCTCGTTCCTTCGATTGCGTTGGAGGTTACCCAAATCAACCGAATATCTACCACCTTCCATCTTAAAAATGTAACAAATATTAATTGGCAACAAATATAATAATGAATACAAAACTAATGCAACTAATTAAAACTATTTTAATTAACACTTCAAACTAATTTAGTGCAAAGTAGAATTAATGTGTGACTCTAAAATTAAAATTATAGCAACTTTTCAAGTACTTTAATTTAGTAAAAATTACTTAAATAAAATGTTAAGTACTTTAATTAAATGATTGAACTACTATTTTCCGTTCAAATATAAATTGAAAATATTATAATGTGACTTTAACTATAATGACAATTAACTAGTTTTTTGAAGTAGAGTTGTTTTAGCAATTAATGGGAATACTAATGAACTAATTAACTAGTATAATGAAAAATGTAACAAAAATGCTAATGAACTAATTAACTAGTTTAATGAAAAATGTAAAAAGAATACTAATGAACTAATTAACTAGTATAATGAAAAATGTAACAAAAATGCTAATGAACTAATTAACTAGTTTAATGAAAAATGTAAAAAGAATACTAATGAACTAATTAACTAGTATAATGAAAAATGTAACAAAAATGCTAATGAACTAATTAACTAGTTTAATGAAAAATGTAAAAAGAATACTAATGAACTAATTAACCAGTATAATGAAAAATGTAACAAGAATGCTAATGAACTAATTAACTAGTATAATGAAAAATGTAACAAGAATGCTAATGAACTAATTAACTAGTATAATGAAAAATGTAACAAGAATGCCAATGAACTAATTAACTAGTATAATGAAAAATGTAACAAGAATACTAATTAACTAATTAACTAGTATAATGAAAAATGTAACAAGAATACTAATTAACTAATTAACTAGTATAATACTAGTTATAGTAACTAATATATAATATAATGTTTATAGTATATAATATATAAGTATACTACTATAAGATGAGTAATACACTTATATTTTATACTTTAATATATAAACTATATATTAAGTAGATGTAGAATGTATGTATTAACTATTAAGTGGATATAATAATTGTATAAGAATTAAATATTAGAGTATAATGGAGAATTGGAGATTGGAGAATAAGAAAATAAGTATATATGAAATATAAGTAGAGAAGTAGATATTATTATGTATTAAGTATATAGTAATATTTATAAAGTATATTTAATACTTTAATATATAAAGTATATATTAAGTAGATGTAGTATGTATGTATGTATTAAGAGATATAAGTAGAGATTAAGTAGATAAGAAATATAAGTAATATAGTATATGTATTTATAAGTAGATAATTAATATATAAGTAGATATAATAATTGTATAAGTATTAAATAGTAAAATAAAATATAATGGAGAATAAGAGAATTTGAGAAGATGAATATGGAGATGAGTAGAGAGTAGAGAGTAGGATTTAGGAAGAGTTGGAGAAGAGGTGTGAAAAAATGTTTAAAATTAGGAGTATTTATAGTTTTTTTTTAACCCCCACCCCACCCCCACCCCCCAAAGACCCCGGACCCCCCCCTGGTACCCACCCAACGGCTATATAGCCGTTTGGGAAGTGGGTCAAGTGGTCAAAATGCTTTTTAAATTTAAAAGGATTTTTTTTTAAATGGACCGTTAGGCCCGGGCCCGACCCGGCCGGGCCGGGCCTCCAAAAACAACACCCGAGCCCGGACCCGCCACCCCCACCGGTTCGGTGCCCGAACCGGACCCGAGAACCGGGCCGGTTCCGGGCCTGCACAGTAACGGGCCGGGCCGGTCTCGGGCCGGGCCGGTCTCGGGCCGGGCGGCCCGAACCGGGTCCACCACTAGACGGAGGTAGTATGTGATATAGCTGAGATGAATATTTATTTGTTTTATCAATGTAAAAAATGTAAGTTACATAAAAATATAATTTAATTACTACTAATAACCTCTAAAAACAATAATCATGCAACAAATTGCAACATACATACATACATAAAGGACATAACCGATCAATATAGCTACATTATTATGGACAATGAATGAGTAAATGCATTTATAAACTGAACTAAACATAACATAAACATTATTTCTGTAGCACAAAAAAAATCAAAGACTATTGATGATATTAGGATTAATGATTAAAAATTAACAAATAAAATTTCATATTTTAATTAGTTCGGTTTATTCGGTTCGGTTCGGTTTTGAAGGGTAAAAACCAAAACCGAACCAAACAACTACGGTTCGGTTCGGTTTTTTACATTCGGTTTTGGTTTTTAGCGGTTCGGTTTTATTTGGTCGCGGTTCGGTTTAATTTGATGCGATTTTCGGTTTTCAGTTTTCCGGACCCAGTCCTAGTTCATCCGACACTTCGTGTTGTTACGCGCGTGGCATGCTACTCCCTCTTCCCTCTGTCCCATTTTTATCAAATTTAATTTTTCTTGATTACGTACTATAAAACTTTTAATACGATTATAGTTTTTGAATATGTAAATTTTATTTACTAAAAATAATCTTATTAATTACATATAGGGGAGAGCAAACCCGACCCTACCCGATTGACCCGACCGGATATATCCGATTATTTTTTTGGGTCGGATAACCCGACCCAAATCACCCAAACCCGACCCGATTTTTGCAACCCGAGAGTTAAGCGGGTAGCGGGTAGGGTTACCAATTATGCTACCCGACCCGCCCGAAAACCCGAACTAGCGTAGTATATATACTACTTTGAATTATTATGCATGTTCAAATATCTCAATTATTGTATGTCAATTACCATATTATGCATATTCAAATATTCCAATTACCGTATTTGTAAAAACTATAACTTTGAATGTTTTATTGTTATGACTTTGAATGATATTTTGACCAATTATCATTTTATTTATCACAATATCAAATATGTCAATCACCGTATATTATTATTTTACATGTTCAAATATGTCAATTACCGTATTTATACAACTATTACTTTGAATGTTATACTAGTATAACTTTGAATGATATTTTTACCAATTACTAGTACCATTTTATTTATCACAATTTTAACAATAAAATAAATTAAAATCTGAATGGACCCGAAAACCGAATCAACCTGACCGAAACCCGAACTTCTTCAACCCGAGAAACTCGATATATTTTTTGATAGAGTAGGGTTTGAAATTATCAATTCGATACCCAAACGGATTTACCATTTTTGAACCCGACCCGTGCTCTGCCCTAATTACAGAGATCAATTAACTTTATAGTCAGTCAAACATCGTAAATCATGTGGGATCATTTACGATTGTTACTCCCCTTCATCCCTTTTATTTGGGTAATTGTTGCCATACTCCAAATTTGTACACGAATTGTAAACTGCTTGTTTACCTAGATACTTTGGTATAAAATCTTGCCTTTTTCAAATGAATTATCTATGTACACTGACAATTAGGAAAGTTGAATACAATTTGTGTACTGATTTGGTGTACAACAAGGGTTTTTCTTTTTATTTAGTGAACTAGTTTTGTAACGCGCGTTGCGCGATGGGGATAGTGCCCAATGCATACAGTGTAACCTAAAATGTAGTGTATTGTAATTTTGTTAAATAGCAATTTGTTATTTCAGAGAAGCATGTCTTATGTGATTTTTTGTGGTACTTACATTGCCTTTCATGACCAATGATGATATAGAAGTATAGAACTCACTAAAATTTCAATGGTCACCATTTTCCACAGTTGAAAAGATCGTAAATTTCAATAGTCACATGAAAGAAAGAAACCTAAAGTCACTATATGTTAGGGAGTACTACTTATGTTCCATTCAAAAGTTTCCATTGCAAAATGAAACGGTTATTTAGATAATACTACCTCCGTCCTGGTAGACTTTGCCAAGTGTAAAGTAGGTGAGAAATAAGAATAGTAAAAACTGTGGGGTTGAGATTTGTGCAGAGGAAAGAGAAATGTGCAGAACCACAAATTAGTTGCTTTAATAAGAAAGTGGCAAAGTTTTTTGGGACAACCAAAAAGGGAAAGTTGGCAAAGTCCAATGGGACGGAGGGAGTAATTAAATATGCTAATTCGAGTATGTTTTGAGAAATAACCTTTAATGATTAAATTGTTATTTAAGAGTGTTAATAATTTCCAAAATAGAAAAGGGGAACTTTTAAGTGGAACGTCAAAAAAAAATGAAAACCTTTGAATGTGACGAAAGGAGTATCATGTAAGTATGGAACATTCGGAATCAATAAATCCCCCAATAACTTTATTCACATAGAAGGTTTGATATCATTATTCCTTAACTCTACTTCCTTTTAATATTTGATTTTATATGAATTTGTATTATCTTTATACGGAAAAAAATGGTTGTCGTAAAAGCTATACATGTTTGATATCAAATCTTTGAAGGAGTTTGCCTAAAGTTGGTTGAATGAGAAAAAAACACTTGTATGAAAAATAAGATCTCTCATAGGCCAAAGAAAATTAAGACTTCACATGTGCTAGCGAGTCGGACTCTTGAACTCCCTGAGAACAAACACTACAATTAAAAGGAACCATCCAACAATTATCAGAAAAAGCTAATATGTGGTTGCTATACCCAAGCTATATTAGAACCTATCAGAAAAATCTTATAAGTGCAGTTTTTAAATGTATAGATATTTAGGATATAAGTATTAGTCAGGCGACACACCTTCTCGCCTGGGAGGGCTTTGCTAGATGTGAGGCCCAGAGATTAAACCACAAAAGCAAGCTACCCCTTTTGGTTCAGAACCATCTCATTCAACAGAACCATCTCAACCATTTATGGGTAACCATATATGGCTCAGGAGAACCTTCTGTCTTAGGGACAGTCCACTTGTGCACAACTCTGAGCAAAAGTATGACCTTGTCATCCTATTGCAAACTTACATTCTTTAAGCGACCTTGAATGACGCCATATATTGCAATTATATAGGTACGTATAACACATATACACAATAAGTAGAAAGTAAGAGAGGGTTTCATTTTACAAGCAGTTTAGCAGAGCTAAGCCTTATACTTAAATCAAAGATGGGTGTCATATACACCACAGTTAACAATATAGTAATGGGTGTCAAAGCATCTGTGACCCCAAAAACCACATTCTTGGGTTAAAAATGAAATTTTCATGTTTAGTACACCTCAAATTAAATAATTATTCCTTCATCATATGCCAATTTTCAGCAAAACCAATCACAATTTCAAAAATAGATTCTTCCATCCTAATAGTTTGAATTTAAAACTACCAATATCGAGAAAGAAGAGATCAAATATAGTGAACTATGGAAGGACCATAAGAAGAGCGTAACAATCAGTTTTTAGAAGGATAAACGTGTGTTGCTACCTGCCATTTACAAAACTGTTTTGTTAGGAAATTAACCAACATACTATTAAATAAAAAAACTTGAACATAAAGGCAATTATAAACACTTCCACTAAAACTTGAATCTTTTGCTAGAAAAAGCTAATGATATTTTTTCTTAAACAGGATGCCTTGGAGAACAATTGGTTCCCATAAAAACAACCATAGAATTAAGTTTGAAAAAGTAGATTACACGTATTAAAGAACAAATCAATTTAAAAAAACTACATAACATGATACTACCTCCGTCCCATTTTATGTGTCCTACTTTGAGTTGGCACAATATATTAATGAAATGGTTGAAAAAGCAAAAGTTGTGGTTGAAATTTGAGTGTAATAGAGTGAAATATTGTAGACCATAGATTTCATTCCAAAGAAACGAGACACTTATTTTGGGACAACCCATAAAGGAAAGTGGGACAGGTAAAATGAGACGTAGGGAGTATATGATAATTGACCATTTTCAGAAATCTGATGAAATCTCAAATTTTATACTATATAACCTAGTCTAAAAATGATGACATACAAATCTGAAATTTAATTTTCGAGATTCATTTACCTTGTACCAATAAGGTGAAAAGAAGACAAATTTTGATATCAAATCATGGTCCATCTAACAACCCTCAATCAAAATGATGCTTCTTAGGGAGGAAGATTATAGAACCAAATCAGCAATAAGAATAAAAAACTGAGAAGGTATAACACTGCAAAAATAATCTTATTTTTGAGAGAAAACTTGCATTTTTGACCCCTGATTCCAACCAAAATTCCTCCCAATATTTTGTTGCTTGTATTTACAAAATTTAGTCTCTAAATCCATTAAATCAATAGATCTCAATATCTTCCGGTTCATACTTTGTTGCTTAGTTTCCTACTCCCACATACTTTGTTGACCAATTAATGGTTACAATCAAGTAAAAGTAAATAATCAAATACACCAAAATTTCCAAATTAAGGGATGAAACTCACTAGAGCACCAGTGATCGAGTAAACAGAATGAACAAGACTGATGAGTGGAGTTGGAAGAGAAAAGATATACTTCGTATATATATATATATACGACCTAATTTAAGAGGCTTAATTTATACAGAGTTGTTTTATACGGATGATAGGGAAGGCCAGGAACGGCAAAGGCTGAGGAGACGATTGAGGGCTGTCGAAACTTAACGGAGATGACAACAGACGGTTCGAGCTTTAGTTTAACGGAGATGGAGAATTAATACCGGTATAAAATAATGAGTACACTGGTTGAAGAAAAGTTAACGGAAGTTTAAAGAGGTGAAGACTAAAGGAAGAAAAGTTAGAATATAATTAAAGGGGTACAATATTTTAAAATGAATGTACAATCCAATCTAGCTCTATTGTACCACCAACACATTTCATATACCCAAAGAACCCTTACTCTCATTCACTTTTATAAGTTTTTAGATAATGTTAAATTTTGACCGATTATATATTAAATTTTTATACACGATAATAGTGATACTATGAAAATTATATAGAAATATTCTTTATTAAAAATACTATCATAAAAGAATAAATTTAGTGAATTTTCCACATAAATATATTAGTTAGAAGGATTCCTAGTTAAAATAATGGATCGAAATTTTTCATATTTAATAAAGGAAAGGTCAGAGATGGAAAAAATAAAAAGGGAGGAGGTAGTATAACTTTTTCATTTATTGTTCAATTAAAAAACAAAATACCATTTTTTTTACTTTATACTACGTATGATCTTTCATATTCTACCAGTATTGCATATTAAAAAATAGGACTAAAATGGATATTTAGAGGAAATAGGTTTTTTTAAAATTTTTATATTCAATATTGGTATCGTTAGACAGATAATAAAAAGCAGTATTTTGGGATCTTTTTATTAACAACATTTCGGAAATTATTTTAAACTTAACAGTATTTTGGGATCTATTTATTTAATTTTAATCATCATTAATCCGGGGGAACTCAATCTTAAAAGCCAATATCCTTATTATACTGGAACATGGTTCGGAATTGTGACTTCTTGCTTGAGAGTATCGCCATTATCACATATTCTCATTGGAACATAAAAGTACTTAGTACGGGTTTAAGTTAAAGTTATGTGTGCATGATATGAAACTTTTACACAATCACAAAAAGAATAATATTCTCTCCTATATAACATCATCAATTTGACCGCCACGGGAAATAATAATAAAATAAAAATTGTGTGGTTGAGATTTATGCAGAAAATAGATAAATAATTGGAAACACACATTAATTGATTAAGTTGCAGTATTGAATTTTTTTGAACAACCGAAGAAAGAAATACTCCCACTGTACTTCTATTCGTATTCGAATAAAAAATAGATTTGTATCTGTATCTGTATTCTATTTATTCCAATTTGAATCCACATTTTCGAATCTGAATTGAATCAAAATTATTTTATTCGCTTACAACCTGATTAGGTATGTCCTGCTAATAAGAATATGTTCTACAAGAAGCTGGAGATATAATTAAAGGGGTTGTATCTCTTCATCTAAAACATTGCATCTAGGTGTTGTGGCATGATATCTACCCTTTTTAGTGGGGTCCCTCACTAAAAAACAAATGGTATGAATTATGCCACAACACCTCATGTGACTCCATAAGAGAGTTACATGTGATTCCATAGAATTATATCGTCACATATGATTCTTTAAAATTTTAGCTACATTCATTGTGTAAGTCTATTGCCCAATCATCTTGAACAACTCTGGCTCTTTAATCAATACTTTGTAAAAAGTATTCCTCCTCATCACCCCCACCCTCCCAAAACTACACACACACACACACACATATATATATATATATATACATATATTAGTATCAGGTGAGGAGGCTTTACCGGGCCGGGTCCACTCCAAATTCGAAAAATACTTATGTTTTTTAATGTAAAAAAATATGTGTGAATTTTTTTTCAGTTTTTTTTTGTATCAATTCGCTCATATTTTTGCTCATGCACGCGCCCTTGAATCGATCTAAACATGTTTGTTAATAGTTATATATTTGTTCATATTAGTTCAGATCAATTGTATTTGAAACCTTTATCCATATATATACTTGTATAAAACTCCGTATTATAGGTTTAAGATCAAATGGTAATAATGTTTAACGTGTGAGCGGTGCGAATAACACATTTAACTAAATGTGATGCACTATAATATTTCTATCTCTCACTTTTTGCGTTGATGGAATATATGTACAAAACTGTCATCACATTTATTTGATGTTGGCATATTTTGATTAAAGTTTAAAAAATGTAACAGATGAGCCACATAGTGCACCAAATTGGATTAAAAGTGTAAGTCTTCGTGTTAAGCATTATTTTCATTGGAACCGTGCCCTAGTATTATAAATACCACATCTAAAGTTGATTTTTCTTTTCATAATAACTTAAATAAAACTAATGAAGTTGTATTCAAATTGAATCTAATCTATAGATCACACCGTGTTCATGTGTGTGGGTTGTTTATCTAATTCTCTATTTGATTTGTTCCTAATTCTTATTTTACGTTATTCAATTATTTGGTAGCTCTTTAATTTGATATATACCTCAATGAAGATGGGTTCGATATCTCTCTCTCACACACATATATATGAGTAAATGTATATATCTCATGCGCAACTTTAAAACATGAAAATCTACATACCTGGTAGTCTTCAAATATGATATGAACTAGAACAGTCGTTTCAATATGTATGTATATAATTTATTATTGTTTATTTAATATAAACACTCCAGCTATATACCTATATAAGTAATTGGACCGTGAGACTGCATGCACGGAAAGCTTTTTTATACACTCACACTTTATTTCATTTAGATTAAAAAGTTTTTTATTTGATTTATTTGACATTTGACACTCTGTTTGGATTACAAGTTCTGGGAATGGAGATGCTCTTATCTTAGTGTATATAGTTCAGTCCATGTAATTAATGCAATTAATTATATCTGTAATAAATATATCTAATCCACCTACTCATGTAAGCCAATTATATTCCCACAACATTAAGGACGTTCTTAATTGGACTAATTTTTCTAGGCTGATTTGTTCCGGTTGGTAGATATTCTATTTTATGTGTATTTTACAATTGTCAAAATATGGCATGGTGTAGTTTGGTCTTGCCTATTTAATTCTGACCAAGTCTAATTAAATTTGACATTTTGACATGCTGGTGTGATTTGAAACTGAAACTCATCAAATTAAAAACAAAACATATGTCACTCTTAGTTAGTCCCTATTCTAACAACCAAACAATCATAAGAATGAAAGAAGAAGCAGATAGATTAAACAGAAATCTGGTACATCGTGTAATGGCCGCTGCTCTCCCTCTAGAGAGAGAGAGAGAGAGCAGCCTGAAACTATTCTATCTCTATTATGCCTCTATACTCTAATGCTTTAGCTTGGTTTTCCTCATAAGTTAGCTTCCTTTTATAGGAGAGGATGGGTAACTTATGGCTTACAAGAGAGGCTAATGGGCTGATATGGCTCTTGTGGCCCATTTACACATTTAACTAACAACTACACAAATACAAAGACATCTAACTAGATTGGACACCGGAAAAAGTCCTAACAATCTCCCCCTTGGTGTTCAATCTTGTTTGATCAGCATTGCAGCGCGGATGTCTTTGTCTTTGTGTTCAGTTGCTCCTCAATGCATCTCAGCTTCCTTTGTCTGTGCACTCGGCTTCTTGAAAAGACTTTTTGAAGAAATCCTTGCAATCTCCCCTTTGACGTCTTCATGGCAATTTGTTCTTTGATGCCAGGGAGTTGAAGAATCTTCAGGATGTAGCTTGTGATCCTTACCTTTCAGAAGTTGCTTTTAATCAGCATTAATGAATTCCGATGGCGCCTCTGGAACGAGTGTTCAGGTGATATACATGCGCCCACAGGATTCATCTTCAGAACTTGAATACTTGACCTTTGTCTCCTCAAAGTTTACGTGGCACAGCGGAAAATTATTGTTTTTGAGGAGATCTCGTCAGGGGCACAACGGAATAAGATAGTTGACTTGTGAACGTAGCTGACCATTTGATTTGAAGCTGGCTTGGCACTTGAGTTGAGAAACAAGAGTGTCATCGTTGTTGTTTTTTTTTGTGCTGGAGGAGAGAAGTATCCAAAAATGATTTATTGATAGTGACAGCATGTGGACTACTCTCCCCCCCCCATGACGATCCAATGAATCGGGGCGTCATGCCTTTATTCTTTTATTCTGGGAAACAAAATTGAAAACAAACAGAAAGGTAAAAAGATAAATTCCGGAAACACTGAGGTGTTCCGTTAACACAACATCAATGTAAACACTAATGTGTGGCCTGTATAAAATGATAGAAGCATTAAAGCTCTAACAGGACTTCCAACCAGCCATTGTGAAGCATCTGAAGTAGATGTCACTCTAGTTGTTATGGCATAACCATAAAGATCAGCAAAGAAAGTGGTAGCCCCCCGAGGTCGCATAGACACCCGTTATCATCACTATAGAGATAAACTCTGGAGCGATGGCCTGAACGTGTTGGTGATTTCTATGTTGCAACAGCAGGACTTCCTTCCAATCATTGGTCTACATCTAAAGTAGATGAACCCTATGGAAGTTCTCGTGGGTCATGAAGACCTGCAACTGACTCTAAAAAGTGTCTGTGTCCTAGAAAATTCAAAACATTTGGGAGTGAGATAACTAGACACGACGTGATCAATGAAAGTTCAGTGGCATGGGGCTGAGGCCACTGTAGTCAGTATCACTTGCCTCGGAAGGAGACGGTAATAATAGATGAGGTTCCCCGTGAAATATGATTAAGCACCTGTCTGTTGGGAGACAAGTGAGTGGTCTTGGGTAGGGTTATGCATGCACTGTTGGACAAGATGCAGTGACTTCTACCCGGGATCTGAATAAATTAAGTTCTGAACATATGAGGATTGTCCAGAGTATTTGAGTGACTGGGAGTAAATGTTCAATTGATAGTAGGCAGTTGAGGTAGCAGACTTATCATTGAATATTGTTTTCTTGCTCACTTGAGTCTTCTGCTTCCTAACGCTCATAATATTCACTCACTCACACATTCACTCATTTACTCTCGGCTTTGTCCTTTGGGTATGCTTAGTTGGGTTTACTAAGCCATATGGACTTCTCTCTCATTCTCTTTGTTTCTTCATTTTCTCTCTGTACTCCCCCTCAACTGGAGCACTCGATATGCTTTGTTATCGTTTAGCACCAGGGAGGAGAAAATTGAAAACTCCCCCTCAAATGTTGCATCATTTGAGAGAATCCTTGCTTTTTTGTTGTATAGCGCCAGGAGGAGAAAACTGAAACTCCCCCTCAAATAGTGCAAGGGTTGATTGCTCACAGCTTGTTATACCTACCATGTGTATGGAGCAATCTGAAGAGGTACTACACATGACAGTTTCCCTAAGCTCATCATCTAGACTTTCGGCACATTGATGATCACACATTGTATTGTTGATGAGTTAGGGGAGGCATCAATAGTTGATTGTTGATTGTTATGAAATGACCGTTGACGCGAGGTTGATTGAATTATCTACGAGTTCCGGACCTTACCGTGTAGATTAGACCAACTTTGACATTTGGTTTGACTTAGGTTTGATTTTGGAAGAATTGACCAGATTTGCCTCAGTTTTGACCTTGACTTTGACTTTGGTGATTTTTCAGAAAACAGATGATATCTTCCTCAAAACCAGTGAGTGAGGGAGCGTGAGAAAGGGTTCTGGGGTTCCCCGAGTCGGATCTTTGGTGAATTCATGTAGATCTTTTCATGAGCTTTCCGAAAAGGTATTATACGCGTAAATCGGATCACCGAGTCAAAAGTTATGGCCAAAATAGTGCATGACATCGAAAAGATTGAAAAATGAAAATTTTAGAAATTTTTCGAAAGTGAGGTTCTCGATGTTGAATCTCGAGATCCTTTTCTCGATATTGGATACCGAAAACGTCTTCTCGATGTTGAATATCGAAAACGTCTTCTCGATATTGAATATCGAAAACGTCTTCTCGATGAATGAATATCGAAAACTTTTTCTCGATGAATGAGTATCGAAATTTTTTTCTCGATGTTTGAATATCGAAATCTTTTTCTCGATATTCAATATCGAAAAATTCTTTTTCGATATTCGAATGTCGAGAAACATGTTTTCGAAGTTCAAACTGCGAGAAACGTGTTTTCGAAGTTCAATCTGCGAGAAACGTGTTTTCGAACTTCAATCCGCGAGAAACCTGTTTTTCGAGTTCACATATCAAGAAACCTGTTTTCGAACATCAAATAGCGAGAAACCTGTTTTCGAACATGAGCTGCGAGAAACCTGTTTTCGACGTGCAATCTGCGAGAAACATGATATCAAAGATTAACATCGAAAAGCTCAAGACTTCGAAAATTTTAGAGTTTCGTACCGGTTTAGAACATCGAAAACTTTGTCTTTTCAAAAACCTCAGAACATCGAAAAACTTCCTTTGAAAACCTTCAGAATTTCGAAAACTTATTTAAACCTTGAAAAGCTGTAAACATCGAAAAATGCTGTTAAAGCTTCAAAAACTTCTGAAATTGCGAAAAATATCAAGCTTCGAAAAATCCTGAGTTTTGAGAAAAACAGAGTTCGAGATATGCTAAACATCGAGAACTCCAGAACTTCGAAATCTTTAAAATGTCGAAAAACATCCAAACATCGAAAAAACTCATCTTCAAAAATTCTTCAGAAACAGAATTCAAGGATGTTTCAAACAGATTTTGATCCTAATCTTCCAGAAATCAATAAAAAAAGTGTTGAAAACAGATCAGCCAAACCAAAATGTTGAAAAATCAGTTTTTCGAAAAGGTGTGGTCTTTCTCGATAAAGGCAGATTCGAAAAACGCAGATGGATTCGATCTATTTCACGCCTCGGCTCTGATACCACATGTTAGTCCCAATTTCTAACAATCATACAACCATATAAATGAAAGAAGAAGCAGATAGATTAAACAGAAATCTGGTACATCGTGTAATGGCCGCTGCTCTCCCTCTAGAGAGAGAGAGCAGCTGGAAACTATTCTATCTATTCTGCCTCTATACTCTAATGTCTTAGCTTGGTTTTCCTCATAAGTTAGCTTCCTTTTATAAGAGAGGATGGCTAACTTATGGCTTACAAGAGAGGCTAATGGGCTGATATGGCTCTTGTGGCTCATTTACACATTTAACTAACAACTACACAAATACAAAGACATCTAACTAGATTGGACACTAGAAAAAGTCCTAACACTCTTTCATCCAGTAGCATTGGCACCAATAGACAAGACATCACTGGTTGTCAGGTACACATTCGTGAACCCCAAATACGGGGTGGGCAGACCTAATCGCCTCAGAAACGGTTAATTAGTGAACTGTTGTTTGCTTTAAGTTTTGCCTTAACTAACGTCTGAAGGGAATATAATAGTGACCCAGAGGACACGCTATACTACTGACGTCTAAAGGGAGTAGTAAAAAACGACACTCCCTTTCCAAACAAAAATAGCTAATTTGTTGTTCATCTTCTTTCTGAAGCTTATGGCTACCCTTCAGCTTATTCCTGGGAGAAATCGTCTCTCTATTGCTTCTCCCTCAAACAAGCTAGCTCAGTGCTTTTCGCGGCTTCTATCACTTCTTCATCCATCAAAAGCCATGACACGAGAATTTAATGCCTCAACTTCTTCATCAACTGAAGTTGTCCCTTCCGGTAACAGCAGTGTCGTGCCCTCGGTCGTTTTCTCATAACAGCGGCATCCTCATTGGCGCTTCACTTTAGTATCTTCTTTATTTCACCACTGCTTTATGTGATTTTGACCGTCATCAGTTCGGCTAGCACAACTCTTTCGACGCTCGTTTCTTCAACATATGCTCTCTCCACTAGTACGACCACCTTTCATCTACTAGAGAACACCATACCTTTGATAGTATTATACGGTTCACGAATGATACGATAATATGTACGTTCATGTATAATACGATACAATTATATAAAATACGGCTAAATATACGTTCTATGCGTTCGTGAAATGCATAAAGATACATGCATGTTTTAAACGTTTCACAATAATTTAAAAATGCGGCATATAATACGTGTCTTATATACTTGTTTAATGTTAGAAATAAAGACTAAAAAATAAATTTTGCAAACCGAAAACAATCCTTCAACATTTCAAAATGTACGGAATGGTTTTTTCAGATATACGAATTTGAATTCATAGGTACAATAAGTAATAAAAACGACATTGCCTATAAGTAGAAGTAGAGAGAGAGATTACTAAAGAATAGTTGATATTGATGTGGCCGTGAGCCGCCACGTGAAATATTCTTTTTTCTAATTCTTAGTATGGGTGGAGCACAAGAGTAATACAATAGTAATATCGAAACAGATTATGACTTTAAGGAACTAATTTATTAAATCTAATCATTATTAAAAGATTAATGAGCATATAAGACATAATTTTTTAAACAATATAAATAGTATTGATCAATTAGACATTTCGCTTCAGTTGTATCACTCCACTAGACTTCAACTTAATGGTGTGTGTTTTTTAATAAAATGTGTATCAATACGTACGGTACGTTTATTATACATTTTATCATTAAAGTACGT
Source organism: Cuscuta epithymum (assembly GCA_945859915.1). Lineage (NCBI taxonomy): Eukaryota > Viridiplantae > Streptophyta > Magnoliopsida > Solanales > Convolvulaceae > Cuscuta > Cuscuta epithymum. The sequence continues at coordinate 1,062,535 of CAMAPF010000999.1, forward strand.
GAATTTTTCAAAATTTTCTGGAAAATTTATAAACGAGATTATTATATGTGAATTATACGTGAATTATAGCGAATAAACTAACAAAGAACCATGCCTTTTCCCTCCCTTCCACGGTGCCTCAATCGTTCTTGATGGCATATCTTACCCATCTGATAATCTATGTCATGATTTAATTAGTAACATTTGTTCCAATTTATTTCGCATGTTGCATGATCGGTAATTATCACAGTTAAATTATGGTTAAATAATAAACATGAAATACATTTCAATAGTTTATCCTGAATAAGATTTTGTTCAACATGATATATATTGTGGTAGACTGGTAGTTCATATGATTCAGCCATAAATGAAAATAAGTGATTGATTCAATAATTAATTATTTATTCCTTAGCTTAGTGTGGGTGGCCCCACAATTGGTTAAAACACCTCTTTATAGGTTTTGTAAATTTGAAAAACATAACTCATGTACTTTAGAGTTTTTGAATTTCAAGTGGAATGATATTCATCTTTTTTTTTTTAACCCGGAAGGCAAACCACCAAAATCAGTGGGGTAAATGCCGGGTGTCATTTACCAGGATTGTATTAGATATCTAAAAAATACATAAGAGGAGGACCAGACCAAAGCCTCTCAACGTAAACAATTACACAAAATAATTAAAAGCGAATAGAGGGAATGCCAAATAAATCCATCCAATAGGCCTGTTTAGCACAAGTGGGCAATTGATTTGGGTTAATGTATCTGTTGGGAATTTCCGTTTGGGCCAAGTGGTGGGCAACCCAATTCCCTTCCCTCAGGGTATGCCCGAACAATACACCTTTCCTAAAAGCCATATCTGCGGTTTCCAAAAACAATCCGTTCCATCTTCTTGAAGGTTTGCCTGCTATGTATTCCAAAGCCAACGCAGAATCCGATTCGACATAGATATCTTCGTATCCTTCTTCCGTCGCCCACTTCACCGCCTGATGAATCGCTTTCAACTCTGCCTCCACCACCGAGTTAGCTTGCAGAGAAAAGTTGATTGCCTGAGCCATCATCCCGTTCTTATCTCGAAGAATCGCACCTCCTGAAGCTGATGCAGCTAAGTATCTAGCATCGACATTAAGCTTCCATTTTTTCTTCGGTTTCTGCCATTTTACAATCCGAGGCCTTGTGTGATTTATCTTGAAATATTTTGGAATCATCTGCTCCTGAAATAAAATAGTCTCAATAGATCTGATTTTTAGGCCTGATAAGGTAGTCGCCCAGGATTGAGTGTATAGCTTGATTTGAATAATAATTTGCTGAGCTGAAGTTTGTTCTCTACCAGATCCCCAAATCAGAGATGAATAAGTTTTCCAAATAAACCACAAAATGATGCCGGTAATATTTCTCTTAAATACGTAAAGCAAACTTGAAGTACCATTTCCTTTCCATTTCATTCTCATAGGATGAAAATCAGCACTTGGGTTGATGTAAAAACCCAGAGTACCCCAAAAATAAGCCAAAATCTCCTTAACCACATGACATTGAAAGAAAATATGATTCATGGTCTCACTATTATTTCTGCATAGGGGACATATTGAAGGATTAAGCACTTTGTTAAATCTTCCAAGCTTGTCAGATGTAGGGATGATCCCTTTAACAATTTTCCACTGAAGAAGTTTAATTTTCAGCTCCTGTTTAGACTCCCAAATATTCTGATAAATTTCTTGATTATAAGAGAGATCCCTAACCTCTTCATATGCAGATTTGAAGGAAAAGTGACCATCCTCCTCCTCATTCCATAGTAAGTTTCCAGAGCCATCAGTAGTGCAGAGACTAGACGCTTGATCATGTATGGAGCAAATTCTTCTCCAAATTGCAGAGTCAGTCAATTTAGGTACCATGTTTCCTCCTCTGTTATATCTGGCTTTGATAAACTGTGACCATAATGACTCCTCTGTTTGCCACTTCCACCAAAGCTTAATAGAAAAAACCTTGTTAATATCCCCCAGGGCCCTAATTCCCAAACCACCTTCCTAAGTTGGATAACACAACTTGGACCACTTTATCCAATGATACTTATTCTTATTATTAGAAGAACCCCAAAAAAATGAAGCCATTTTTCTATTAAGAACTGAAATGACTTTTTTAGGCAGGTTATCCACTGCCAAAGTATGTAGAGGAATAGAACTCAGAACATGTTTTATGAGAATAAGCCTTCCCCCTTGAGAAAGATTTTTTTGTTTCCAAGGGGTGAGCTTATTCTCAAACTGTTGAATAATGCTCCCACAAAAATGAAATCTGTTAATACCTTTATGGAAATTAACTCCCAGGTATTTAATAGGTAAGGAAGATAATTTCATTCCAAGCGTATCCTTGATCTTCCTCTGTCTGGCAGGGGGGGATAGGCCACAAACAAATGAACTTTTTTCAAAGTTAACTTCCTGCCCACTAGCCTGCTGATAGGTGAGCAAAAAATTTTTAAAATTGGAAACAGATCTAGTATCTCCATTAGTAAAGATCAATAAGTCATCAGCAAAGCCCAAATGCGAAATAGGGAAGCCATGGTTACCCATCCAAAACTGCTTAATTTTTCCAGCCTCCATTAATCCATTAAGACCCCTTGAAAAAGCTTCTGCTGCAATTATAAATAGAAATGGGGAGAGGGGATCTCCTTGTTTAACTCCTCTGGTAGGTTTGAAAAACCCTTGAGGGGAGCCATTAATAAGAATAGAGAGAAAAGTAGCCCTAAGGTTATTCATAACCAAGTGAACAAAAGGACTGCAGAAACCAAATTTCAGTAGGATAGCACTCAAAAACTGCCAAGATACCTTGTCAAAAGCCTTTGCCATGTCCAGTTTGATCACTAGATTAGTCCCCCTGATCTTTTTGTCTATACTGTGAATCAACTCCTGGGCAATTAAAATTTGATCAGCTATGTCTCTCCCAGCCATGAATCCAGCCTGCTCTTTAGAAATAATTTTTGGCAGAATGTCCCTTAATCTATTAACCATCACTTTAGTGCAGATTTTGCTAACAAAATTGGATAAGCAGATAGGCCTAAAGTCACTAAAAGTTGATGGATTATCAATCTTAGGAATTAAGACAATCAACGCACTAGACATGCCTTTAGGAATTGGGATGCCCATGAAAAACTCCTGCACTGCTCTAATAACATCCATTCCCACAATGGACCAGCACTTCTTGAAAAATTTTCCATGAAAACCATCTGGCCCAGGTGCACTCTTCTGGTTGAGATCCCAAACAGCTGCTTTCACTTCGTTAGGAGTAGGCAAGACCATAATTTTATTGTTATCTTCCTGGTTAATAATCTGTGGAATATATTGGAGCACTTCTTCATAACTGACTGGGTTCTTTTCAGTGTATAGGTCTGAAAAGAATCTGACAGCCTCATCACCAATGTCCGAAAGAGAAGTGAGGGTGTTACCATCAGCTAGCTTGATAGAGGTAATACTCTGTTTCCTTTGCCTAATCTTGACACAGGAATGAAAGAAATGTGAATTGCTATCCCCTTCTTTAAGCCAATTAATGTGTGCTTTCTGCTTCCAAAATTTTTTCTCCAACCTGTATTTTTGGGTGAGCAGCCCCTTTTTATGAAACAAATTTTCTCTATTAGTCTCACAAGGATCGTCTTCAAACTTCTTTTCAGATTCCAGCACCTCCTTTTCACATAATTTGATATCTTCAAAGATGTTTCCAAAAACGTCCTTGTTCCAAATCCTGAGTTCCTTTTTAAGGTGTTGAAGCTTAATAATTAATCCTTTCATTCCTCCACCAGTTTTCACTGATTCCCACTTGAGTTTAACAAAGTCCAGAAAATCCCTATTCTGAAACCACATGTTCTGAAATTTAAAGCTTCTAGGGCCAGACAAGCTTAAATTGGAGAACTGAATAAGTATAGGATTGTGATCTGAGGGAGTCTTGTTTAGAAGGGAAATCTTGATAGAATCAAATCTGCCTAGGAAATGATTGTTAAAAAGGACCCTGTCTAGTCTTCTCCAGACCCTTCCATTAGCTCTAACTCCAGACCAGGTAAACTTAGGCCCATCATAAGGGAGATCTATCAAATTACAGGCAGATATACAATCAGAGAACTCATTTATACCTCTGATAATAGGCAAAGAATTCCCTTGATGTTCACTGTAAGCTGCTATTTCATTAAAGTCACCTCCCACCATCCAAGGCTTGGTCATAGACAGTGAAATAGTTGCTAGGCTATCCCATAATTCTCTTCTAGTAGAATAATTGTGTTTCCCATAAACACCAGTAACCCATCCTTCATAGTCATTACTTAGCACCTTGAAATGAACAAATTGGGCATGCCAGGTAATGTCAGATATTCCCAGGACTGAAGAATCCCAGAAAACCCAAATTTTGTTAATAGAAGAAGACAGAGCATCACTAAAACCCAAAACACTTTTGAAAAGATCCATTTTACTTCTATCAACAATAGGTTCAATAACAATTAACAACTTCACCCTCCATTGAATAACTAGGGAACTAAGTCTGGTACTGGAGGAGTCCAGACCCCTAGCATTCCAAATAATGCAATTCATTTAGAAATAGGGACCCCCCTCCCCTTGCTGCACTTCTAGTATTCCTCTTGGGTTGAAAATCCTGTGTGGACTGTTTTTTATTTATTCTGTTGTTTTCTATGCCTTGTTCATCTTCCCTAGCAGGTTGATCAGTGAACTGCAGGTCAGAAGTTTGAGATTGTCCTCCAACATCCAGTTCTTTCTCCCTGGGTATGTGAGTTTCTTCTACATGAGCTTCAATTTGGGCTCTTTCCTGCTCCTTTTGTTTAACTATTCCTTCAATTTTAGAGCATATTTCTGTCCAGGATTCCATGAACACCTCTGGTTTGACAGAAATATCCTCCTCCCCCTCCGAGTAACACTCCCTGGGTTCTACAGCATAAACAATATCAAAGAGAGGCTCAATTTCTTTTATATGATTGTCATCCTTACTTTCCATAATCTCTTTAGGATTGGTAATACTGATGCCTGGAACCTCCTTTTGTAAAAGTTCTTTAACTGCATTTTTGATGTGCATTGCAGGTTGATCCGCAGGATCCAGGGGGATATCTTCTTCCTCTGATTCTGAAGTGATTTCCACATGAGCAGTTTTGGAGGATGATGGCTTGCTAGCTTCTTCATGCTCTGGATTTTGAATTTGTTCTGTGATTTTGCCTTTCCCTTTTTCCTGCCTTGTATATTTTTTCTGCTGCTCCTTCACTGTTTTAGGCATCCATTTGTTATTTTGCTCCTTCTCACCAACTAATTCACTTTGTATTTGTCTTTTGGGACATTTGGATTCAGAATGCCCCAAATGAAGACATCCTTGGCAGTACTCCGGTCTGTTCTCATACAAAATAGATTGAGAAAACCCAAATGCACCACAATTAATCCACACCTTGTTGGGCATCTCCTTAGTGAGATCCAATTCCACACAGATTCTAGCAACTGCTGGCTTAGCTAGCGAAGCAGTAGCAGCATCTAACTTTAGTGGCCTACCTACAAGATTTGCAATCTCGAATAGAGCTTGTTTGTCTTGCAAGTGTATAGGTAACCCTTCCATAGCAATCCAGACCGGCACAATAGGCGATTCAACATTAGGACGAAATGCAGGAGTCCACTTAGTAACCCGCATAATATTTCCTTGAATCATCCAAGATTGACGATTCCAACAACGAATAAAGTCCTCCTCTAAATCAAAGCGAATCAACACATGTTTAGGATCTAAAGTTCCCAGGTGGAATGACCCTTTAAATCCAATAATCTCAAATGCTTTACGTAAAACCAGAAGACTAGGTTTTCCTTTGTAAAAATATCCTACAAGTGCTCGTTTGTGTTTGTCAGCAAGTGTTTGAATTTCCCCTTCTGTAAACGAGATCGCAGGCATACCTTTGTATCTTGTAGGAGTTTTATTTGAAATAGATGCACTACGATTAGCCACCACGTCTGCAAAAGACTTCCCTTCCCATGCCCGTCCGCCTCCCGACGGCGGCACCACCGTGGATGGGTTTGCCGTCATGCGCTAGTAACGATCGCCAGACCTAGAAGTATATCCTTCTATTGATCAAGCATCACCGTCTCACCCACTCTCTCTCTCCTGGAATGATATTCATCCATTCTATCAATTCTGTATGTTCATTGATATCAATTCTGTTATGAATAAAGTATGTAGATATGCATTTAATAAATCGAGTTCATAAATGTTTTATGTTTCAAACTCTAATATGAGATTAACCAATGAGATAGTGAAATAAATTCAATTTAACATATACATCATATAAACAATTTTATTTGTTCATACTAAACTTTTAGACTCAAAATAATAGTGTCTATTCAAAATGAGCAATGTCCCTCATTTAAAAAAACACTACTGGAGGGATACACACTGACATACACACACACATAATATAAAGGGAATGAAGAAATTCATTAACAAGGGAAGGTTCGTAGTCACGTAATAGAATGTATCCATAAAACTAAATTCATGCCCAGCCTCACATTGGGTGAGTCTCTTATTTTTCAGAGACTCTGTGATGTTTAATATTCATAATGTAATTTTGTTTTACTCCCATCATGACTCATACACCAATAGAGATTAACATGTTTAAATATTTGTTATTCATTTTTTCAATATACATGTTAATATAGTTGCTGTTAATATAGTTACCATATGTCAATTTGTTCGTCCAAACAAATCTTAAGAGATTTCTTTGTCCAAAAAAATTTACCACTTAAACAACATGGTAAAATATATCATTTACTATATATCAAGATGGTGAAAAAAATTATTGAGCAACATAATCCATTTGAACAATGAATGACTATACAAAAAATGCTTATATACTAATTGATAACGAGGGATTTGTAATGACACAATAATCATTTTTTAAATTCATATCCATAAAATCAATAAAGTTGTAGGGAAACCCCCAAAATAAACTTACGGTGTGTCATTTGTGGTAGTAGCGGAGAAAATGACCATACTTCCATTTTCTCTACTGATGTAGTTCATACTTCACATGTACCTACTAAATCACAAATAGCTAATTACATACTATAGTATTTCTACGCGGTTGTAATTATTTCCAATGGATAATATGAAAGTTATAACTCCAACACATTGAGAAACACTTTGGTGTATATAGGTTTAGTTCGTGTAATTATTGCAATTATTCTGACTTACAATTATTCAATTGCTAAATTAGCAACACTTTGATGTAAGCCAATTATTGATCACAAACTACTAAATTAGTTATCCCTTTGGTTTCTAACCAAAGAGACTGTAACATTGAAATATCGTCTATTTCCTTTAGACATGGAATCTGTGATATTCTTTTGATACTTATGGAACGTCTCCTCAATAACTCCCACACCAAAATGACTAACCAACAAGGACTCTGACACAGCTCTCATGCACTTGGTCACACTCTTACCTGCCTCTTCCACACTTCTACTTTCGTGCACTTCTCCACCACATGCATTCCAATCAATATATCTACCATTTGAGGAGATGATGGAGAAAGACCCTTCCTTCTCGACTAGGCATTTCACTTCCGCCAGAGATGGGGTGTAATGAGGAAGGTTGAATGTGTTTAACTTCGCATCTTCAATTAAATCCTACATTAAATAATTAACATAAAATTATTGAAGAGAAGTTCAAATATATATTTATATATAATATATGCATACGGTGATAATTGTGGACGTCAATAAAGCAAATAAATTTTCATAAGTTAAGATATACTACACATAATTCTTCTGGAATTGACTTTTATTTAGAGACATTCTCCGCATTTAATGACATCTATTATGAACATAATATTTAAAAAATTAATTTTAAATAATGAAATTATATATAATTTGATTCAAATACAAATTTCCTCATGTGTAAAAAATAAGGACATTTGGACTGTAATTTTCAGGACTGTTCCAGACTAGACCAATGTGATGTTCTATGTATTTGTGTATTAATTGCCTAAGCTTCTGTTAAAGTGTAATCAAGTCTGATATGATATATTGTGATCACATATAATATGATCTAACATGTGACCAAAATTAGAGTAGATTAGATGTAATCAATTGTTGTAAAAAAATTGATGGAAGTGATCAAATTTCAAGTAAGAAATACCGCAATATAATAGCGATCATAAAGAAGTTTAAATGAAAATACAATAACAAATATGTATGAGAGCATATATATAAAGTATATATGTACATCAATACATGCAACATAATTGAAAAGGTGCATAAATATAAAAAACAAATAGATAACCTTTTTTTAAAAATATGATATACTTTTTCATTAAAGTTTGCATATAAAGTTGCACATATGTTAACTTTTGAGTTTTGTCACCATGTAATTTAATTAAAACACATATAATTCAACAATTTCATGTGATTAGATGCACATTTTCATCCTCAGTTAAAACGGAAGGACTATTTTTTATTACGAAAAATAATATGTGTACATCCATTTTTGTACAATATCTTGTATATTGAGATTTTTATGCACCCTGACAAGATTTTTATTCACTTAGAATTCCATGTATCAATATTTTTATTTGTTAGGACAATAAATGTTTTAAAAACATATCTTCGATTGCTAGGCAATACTTTTTACCGTCACATGTAGTATGTTTTTTTTCTCTCACACACACATCATCACACAATAAAAATTCGTGGGCTTAAAAAATTCCATTTTGCATGAATGAAAAAAGTTGGTATTAGATGATACCCTCAATTAGAATATTATAATCGAGCAATTCAAACACAAATAAATGATAAAACAACGTATTGAACCAATAAAATATTTTGTAGATATGGCACCTTAACTTATTTGTGAGGTCCTTTAGCACACACGAAAAATGTTAGGCAGGCTATACACAGTACATACGAGGCATAAATTATCCATGTGGACGAAACAGAGTATTACACTTACTTAGTTAAAACACAAATAAAGATGAAACAAACATGAATCATTTGTAGGGTATTGTAATTTTCACCAAAATGTTTTTATAATTCGTGAGTGATTGTAAATAAGATGTTGTGGACAATATTAGTACTCTTGATCGAATACCTCGTCCACTAGATCACTGGGGGCGATAGCTAAGAGTTCCCATATGTGACAACTTTCCTTATCACACGGATTTTCACTATTTCTCCCCAAAATTGTTAAAACCATTCGCCCGCCAACGATTATTTCCTCAGACCTACACATTAAAAATGTTAGGAAATCTCTTTCAAATTGCTCATAGTATGCTTTTACCACACAAGGAGGGCTGTTAGCCGCCAAGTAAATATTGCGCATATTCTCTTCTGCCCTTTGCGGTACCTAATACATTCAAGAGTAATAGTTAAGTCAAGATCCAAATGAGTTACTGTTTTCTTATTAAAGCGTATTATAAAACACTAATTAGACAATAATGCATCAACATGAAAATAATGGCGTCTAATTTTTGTCTAACAAATCAAACTTACGGCACATCCATTTAGTTTCTATCCATAAGTGATAATGCAGTCTCTGGCTAAGCATATAGCTAATATCTTTATATAAATTACAAGTAGAGTGACTACCTTTGATGCAAGAACTTGCTATGCATGGTTCAATGAAATACGATGGCTTTTATACTTTTACTAACGTCTTTCTCGCGCAATACGTGGGAGACAATGCATGGAAATAATACAATTTGATCATTAACAATGCTCACCGATAACATTAGACGATATACTCTGGACCCTACTCATATCTCAAGTTTAGCATAACATGAAGCATGTGTCTAACAATGAAAATATCTTGATATTCTTGTCAACTATTCATTGTTATAGACTTATTATAGTGTATGAATTTGCTAGTCATCGAATACACCAAACATCTTCGATTAACATTGGTCTTTGAACTAATTCAGATTGTTGAAGAATTCATATTTATCAAAAGACCATAAGAAATCAGATAAACTGGCTATAATGAGAAAACAAAACGAAGGTGATGCTTAATTTTAATAAGAGTTATAACTTGTGACATAAATGTGCACATTGACAATCGTTTATGGTAGAATTTTTTGTGTGTAAATCGGCTTTTCTGATATTTTGTCACTAGCTTCATATTTTTTTTTATTTTCGATTGTGTTAGAGTGGTTATTCAATTTTTTTTGAGTATTTGGTTGTTAAATTCATATTTTGTCAAAACTGTGGCAGTTTGTGGTGTTCTTCCAAGATAAATCTGCCACTTTGTTTGTCGCATATATGAAGCTTCATATTAATGGAAGATTTGCAATTTTCAAGTCTAAATATGTCAGATTCACTAGATTCATATGAATGGCAGATTTATGACGTTGGAGTTGTGACGGTAACGGCAGTGCTTGGAGGTGAAGTGGTGGCCCTGAACTTAACACTGGCGGCAGTGATGACGGAATGATGGCGGTGTCAGCGGCGGATGGCTACACCGGTTGGGGGGCGACGGATGCCGATGATGCACCGACAGGGATGCGGCGGCAGGCGGCTCCGTCTCTAGTGCTAATGCTAGCAGTTTAAATTTTAGAGTTTTCAACAGTTTTTGTATTTTACATTTTTAAAATTAAAAAAAATTAAAACAGAATTATTTTTGTCCAATTAAGCTCAATTTGGTCCTATGAAACTTGTCTTTCTTTGATAGTCCTAAATATGCAATTAACTTTTCTATTAGGTTTAGATATGTTTTTAGTCCCTCCAAATAAGTACATTTTGTTTTACATCTCTGCAAAATTATTTTTTGTTTTACATCCCTGCAATTTTTGTTAGTTTTCTTTTTAGTCCATCACCAAAGATAAGAACCACCGCTTGAACTCAAAATAACTTCAACTAATAAAATTTCTCTAATTCTTTGTCATGTTAATAAAAAAGTATGCAATTTTATTTTTTCAAAGGCTTTTAATATATATTTTAAAATGTGATTACTTAGTTTTACATTACTTTAACTCTCATACTAGCCTCCAAAATATTATAAGAGAAAAAATTTAAATATTTCTAGCAGATTTATGCAACTGATAATATTTTTTTTTCCAAGTAAAGTGGTTTTGAAATTAGAGAAAAACTAAAAACAAAATAGTGCATATAATAGAGATGAAAAAAATCATAGGGATTTAAAATAAAGTTTGTCATATTTGCAGGGACTAAAAACGTATTTGAGTCTTTCTATTACTCTTATATACATAGTATTTAAGTAATTTATTGTTTAATATTTAATTACGGGGAAATTCCCGAAATAGGAGTAAAAAAGTTTGAAAATCCCAAAATAGGATTGCCCTGTTTTTATTCCTAAAATAGGAGTAATTACTGCAAAGTTTGGAAAATACTACTGTATCATTTTTAAGTTTGGTACTGCCAAAACATGACATTAATTCGTCATATTTTGAAAATAAAAATATGATAGTCTTATTTTGGAATATACAAACGTTTTTAGTCTTATTTAGAGTAATTTCCCATATTTTTGCCGTATAAAATGGTAAAGAAAGGTTGAGACGTAATTAAACAGGTTAAGGTGAAAAGTATAATACCTGAGATAACCACATGAGACTATAAGAGGAGTGGACGAAATTCAGAGCATTTGTAGGAAAAAGTCTCCCATAAAACGTTCCGGGAACTCCGCTGATGAAACATGGCCCGAACTCCTCTCCCATCTCTTTCTTCAAACCTTCCATATACTGTGACAACGATCGGAATATGGTGTTGAAGTCATTGCTGGGAAGGTCATTTAGGTGTATGTGAAATTCTGGGGAGCGATGCCGAAGCTCTTTCCTGGCACAATCAACCGCTTGCATGAGCTCGGAGACTAACAAGAGAGTGTTTGGTCCTGATGAACAACCCAAATCTGCAATGGAGATTGTCTCTGGTCTTAGTTTGGTGTAGAGACTGGCTATAGCTTTTGTTGTTATTGGCTTTGTCATTAGAAGCACCTCTCTCTGTTCAAATAATAATAAATTCAAATCAGTATTAAGAGAAAAGATGAGTAATGGAATTAGCTAGGGATGTGTTCACCTAAGTTACATGGAGATTTACCTAAAAAGTAAATAAAAGCATAATTGTAGTTATTATTGTTGTTGTTGTTGTTGTTTTTATTATAATTATTATCATTATTATTTTTATTTTTATTATTAATTATTATTAATTATTATTATTATTTCTATTATTATTGTTATTGTTATTATTATTAGGGAAAACTGTCAAATAGGTCCTCGAACTTTCATAAAAATGTCAATTAAGTCCTTCTATAGGAGGCTCTGTCCGGCCGTCGCGATTTGGGGCAATTCCCGGTGGAAATTTTTGATGAATTTTTTTGAACATCTTATTCATCAAGTCTAGTTTAATCATACCAAATTTCAGCTAAAAATTCAATCGGGAACACATTCAAATTAATTCTTGAAGAAAACTGCGCATTTTTGCGTTCTCGAATTAATTTGAATGCGTTCCCGATTGAATTTTTAGCTGAAATTTG